>PVIW01018245.1:0-12062 GCA_004026585.1 Noctilio leporinus | reverse complement strand
CTATTCCTTGTATTCATATACTTGGTTCTGTTTTGCTTGTTGTTAGTTTTGCTCATTATTGTCCCATAATGGGTGAGATCATATGATATTTGTCCTTCACTGACTGGCTTATTTTACTAAGCATAATACTCTCCAGTTCCATCCATGTTGTTGCAAAGGGTACAAGTTCCTTCTTTCTTTCTGCTATATAGAATTCCATGTGTAAATGTACCAAAGTTTTTTGATCCAATCATCCACTGATGGGCACTTAGGCTGTTTCCAGCACTTGGCTATTGTAAATAGTGCCGCTATGAAACATACTATTCTTTACTCGAATGATTGAATCTTAAAATCAATGTCATAATTTTTGCTATGATAAAAGTAATATCACAAAGGCCATGTTATTGCCTGTCTTGTCACTGCTCCTTAGTTTATGCTATTGCCTGAATGAAATTAGGTTTTTAGTACTTTTTGCCACTTCTTTTGTATCTGAAATGGAATTCATTATTCCTTTATAGGTTCATAAATACAACATTTCACAGTCTTAGTTACTTTGTGACTTCCAAACATGATTTTCAGACAAGTGTGGTTGTATGCCAGATGTTTGTTTGTTTGTTTTGCTCCTCCTATTCGGAAATTATTTGTGTCTTTTCTGTTTATCGGCCAAAAATACAGATGATTGGGAGGAGTATGTTACTTGTGTTTTCTAATGCAGGCAGTGCCCATCTTTGCATTTCTGTCAACTTTTACCTTCTTTTTTAAAATCAGTTTGATTTTCATCCCCTTCGATTTGTGAGAAGCAGATATGGTCAGTACCTCAGATATGGTGCCCAGAAAGTATGCCTTTGTCCTCAGTATTCTCTTTCAGAGTTTCATGCAAAGACAATTAGTTATTCCATCACCACCCCTAATCTCTTGCATTGAATTCAACCATTTTTAGAGCTGTTTTCCTCTGATGAACATGAAGTGCTAGGTATTAAAGCTGCTGTCTGTTAGTAAGCCAACTAAAGAAGTTTGCTCAAGGAGAATTCATTGTACAAAAACAAGTACAATAATATAGTGTTGTGTTCGAGGTACATCATGAGTACATGAATGCCTAATTCTTTGATCTGTTGGTATATTTCTCTTTACATGTAAATTACATATATATTAGAAAATAAGAAAATAAAACAGGGGCAGCTTTGTGCTGCGTGGCATTGTACTGTATCAGCATTTCTGTGGGAACCTCTATTTTTAGGAGTTTAACAGACTCACCCATAAAAATTTGCTTCAGGCTTAAAAGTCTAGAAAAAGTTTTTAGGTATATCATTTTAAACAAATATATTTTGTTTTTATATTATAGGAGGGGAAATAAATGAAGTTTACAAGTTCAATTTGACACTAAATAACTTTTAATACACTTAGTTTTTGACAATATAAAATCTAATTAGTGCATAGAGTCTATTGATGTTTTTTTTTAATAATCATTTATTGACATTGAGAAAATTGCCTGCTTTATCAGTGTAACAATCAATCTTCAAGAGGTTTTAAACTTGTATAACCTGTGTAACATTATCTTGATTTCCAACAATGGATCAGTATGATAATTAATGCGATTATTGCCATCTATATGAACTATCTGGTAATATGGATTTGGAAATGTATATAATATATTACTAGATAGATTAAAAAGGAATCATAAATTTAGTTTGTCAAATAAATACTATATATATTTTAAAAATTGCATAGACATTTATCTTTCAAAGTCAGAATGAAAAGCAAACAACTGCAAATGAAGTCTCCTGGGTGAACAATACGTATTTTATATCTTTATAGAAAAATCATTTTTTTCATTCTTTGTTGTGGTTATAGAAAGTTAAAATAATTTAATTCATAAAATTAATGCCAACTTCATTTAAACAGCATTAAATTCTGCAGCAGAGAGAAACATGAGAATATTAAACATGTAAGCCATTACTTTTTGGTTGCTTGACAACAATCCACCGATATTTTAATTCCCATAATATTTTCAGTTATGGAAAAAATATTAAATCTCGCTTTAAGTTCCTAGATTGTTCCCATTCCACTCAGAACAATTTCATTAAGTTGTTGATAATATGTAACATTTTGTGTTCAAGAAAAGAAAAAAGCACATTTATTTGCTGAATAGGTTTTCAGGTTTGTAAATTGTTAATGGTTTTTGCTCACACAAGATTCTTTACATTTATACCATCTTAAATCCTACATATATATGTATTTTTTCAGAAAGTTTCTATTGACAAACACAAAGCTCATTTGTGTGCAAATATATGGCTAAAAAAATGGTGCTAAAGTGTATGACTGTCAGATATAAATAGGCAAAATTTTGTGGTGCTTAAATTAATTTTTATTTGTTTTGTTGATCAATGCACTGAACAGTGTTTATTATTCACAAATTTCTTTATTAGTGAATCAAGGCCTCATAGCACATTGTTAAATAAAATGGTTGACTAGTCTATGTAACAGCTCACCAAGCTACTCTCTCTAATTTCCTTATTTTGTTGGGTCATTAAAGGTCAAGAGGCCATGCTATTAATCTTATCGCCATAGACCATTAACATGACTGAACTTCCCCACCAAGTACTTACTTATGTTTACAATGCTGTAACACTTTGACTGCTGCAGGAACCTTTAACCACACTTGTGTCATGAGCTGGAATTCACCTGGTTCCTGCCAGACAGTTGAAGCGTGAAGGGCTGTGTAGTGATTTGTTTTGTATTTATTAATTTCTATTTATTTTGTGTCCATCCAAGAAGGGGATTTGGGGTGGGTCAGTTTTGTCTGCTGTAAGTATCTTAATCTTGAGAAGGGTTAAATTGCTTTTATATATGACACTTTTTTGTATTTACCATCAATGCATTGTGTTGTAATTAAATAATTGTCAATAAAGAGGAGATCAGAGAAATGGTTAATGGACACTTTGGTTTTACTCTACGAATGATGTACATATGTTTGTGATGAGCATTTAAGTTATGATTTATCAAGGTAGCCGTTACTATCTATGTTTTGGTAATTAATATAAAATTAAAAAGGAAGACTATTAAGCAAATTAGGCCAAAATCTCATGCATAGTTTCCTAGATTGTCAAGTATATTTAACTGGCCTCATCAACAGGAGAATTATTTAATTACTAACTCAACAGTATGACTGACCAGGAACCAGAGCAGGAAGCAGAACTATAGAGTGTATTTCAGGCAAGTAAATACCCATAAGACTAATATACTTCTGTTAAAAGTTCATCACCACTTGAAAATGATAATGATAAGCGAGTATAATTATTTAAAGCCATACATCATGACTCTAGGCAAATTCAATAAAATACTTAATTCTTATATTGTTTTTGTTAGAATCTCATGTTGGAATGTTTTCTTCTTTCTTTTTGTTTATGCTAAGACTATAGAAGCCCTAAGCCATTAACACAGAACTGACTCAGAGAACATGAAGTAGAGAAAAACACTTTCAAATTTAACATTTTAATGTTATCCTCCTTGGAATACCAGGTAGTTGCATATAATCAAGTGCTCAACCAAGAGTTTCCTGATCATCACATTGATGGATCAAGAGTACCCCAAAATCATCTGATTTTAGAATTAAGAATGTGTAATGGACATAAAGCAAAGTGTACTTTATTCTCTTGTGTAAAAGTCAGGGTGCACCTGTGCACCAAGAAATTAATCTCATAAATTGTAACCCACACAGAAGAGAAATTCTAACACAGAGAAGTGAAGATGGTCTCAGGGAATTGTCTGCAGAAGCAGACCAGAGGGACAGAGCACCAATGTGTGAAATTTGTATCCAGAGTGACTTCCCCAGAGCTTGCAGATCCATCTCAAATAGTTGAAAGGGAGACTCACAGATAAGAGTTGTTGGGCTCTTGGAACATGTCAGCATATCAGAGCCTACATGTCTCACCAACTAATTTAATTTAATATTATTTGTAGAAATCTTTTAAACACACAATCTTTATTTTTATAAAATTATTACAGATATGAAATCATCAATATCAGACTGAATGCAGGAAATGAATCTCCCTTGTTTTTATAATCAAATAGGAAAAAAATAAGTTAGAATTATCACTGACCCAGTAGAGCATTTATTGTTCTTGGGTACCTGAATTATTTTTGTATTTAATATAAAAACACAATAATATAACCCACCACAATTAGGGGCCAAATGAGAATAATGTATTGTAGAGAAAAAGGGAAATACAGATAAGGTTATTGAGAATCTAATAACACTCTTACCACGTTATAAACACATAAATATCTTTTTTGAGGTGACTAATAATTTTTGCCTATTTAAATCTTTTATGGAAAGTATTTGAATGGTATGGCTTCATTCAACCCAGCTGATGTACTCTGCCTCCCTCAAGTCAGATACTCTAAAGTGTCACTGGCTGCCCTTTCATCACCTCTCCTCTTGACTTATTTCTTCAAGTGATATACATCTAGCCTTTCTAATTTCCTATCTTACTTGGGTTCTTAATAGGAGTTAATGCTGACAGTGACTCCACAGCACCTTTCCTTCCTTAAGGTGTACTCCAATCTAAGCATTCACAGTCTCCTCAGTAGAAGTATTTTTAAAATCCTCACCTAAGGATATATTTAATGATTTTAGAGAGAGAAATCAAACCCACAACCTTTTGGCATGTAAATGATGTTCCAGCCAACTGAACAACTTAATCAGGGCAACTCTGCCATATGTTTTTCTGGACAGCCCCTTGGGAGAACCTACTGCCTTCTCCATCCCCTCCATACCAGAGCCTGATACTGCATCACCTCACAGCAGCCCTCAGTAAACTGCTGGGTCCTAGACATGAGAATTTAGATCTTTCACCTAACCCATCAAACTTTCTAAATAATTCTTGTAAATTTACATAAGTTGCCCATATATTCTTAACCTCAAACTTAAAGTCACTTCTGAAAAGCCCATATAATCCACAAACCAAGATAATAGCAGACTTAATTGTGTAGTCTCAGCCTCTGCCAGAAGCATAACCTTTAACCAGTCATTCTGGAATATACTGGTCAGCACCAGTGAAGTATCTTCCCAGTGGTTCCCATTGTCCCCACAGGTGGGTGACTCTACTAAACCAACCTGGTCTTCTCCCCCATCTGCCTGTAATGCCTACACTGTTATGCACTGTTGGGGCTCCTTTCTACCTGCTGCATGGGGAGGATGCTGCCGACCCAGGAGTTGTTGAATAAAGCCAACTTGATCTAATTCACTTATTTAAATTGTGTTTTTTAGATTTTTCCTGAGAGCTCTCTAAAGTATGCCTGGCATGTGACATTTGTCTAAAAGCACTTCCAGGTCAAATGGTAAATCAGAGAAAAGTATGTAAGTAATTTCACTCCCTTCAAAACCCTACTAAGTTATAGAAAATGGATTTTCCCTTCTTCTATGGGAGGGATCTTAGGGAGAGGTCTTAGGAAGGGGTCTTAGGGAGGGGATAGTTATATTTTGTTATAGCATTATTTTTAGTAAAATGTGTTTTAAACAGTATAACTGCATTAATATGACAATAGAAAGTTTACATTAAAGCACAAAACAATATATGGTCAACATGCCCAAATTTTCATGAACACAGAGGTACTTTTACCACAACTGCTTTGTCTCTGCCCCTGTTTGTACACTCATCACATTAATTGGATCAGTATTTCTTTTCACCCACTTCTCAGCATATTCCCCTGCATCTTTGACCACCACCCTCCCTCACAGTATTTGTGCTTTCAGTCAGCAGAAAAAGAGGGGACCATAAAGATAATGGTAACTGCTTTTCAATGACATTTGATACTTACCTTAGGGGGATATTTTGTCACTCAATTTGGGGTAATGGGATAGGAAAGACAGGTATTTGAGTTTTTTTTTTCCTTTTTGAGCCAAAACATTCTGTTTTCAGTTTATTTCATTTATTTTTTGGTGGTGTTTTTTAAATTAATTTTATTTATTATTGTTGTATTACAATTGTTTGATTATTCCCCCAGCTAGAAGTCCTTAACTGGATCACATTTGCAAATACCCATTTACTATATAAAATAACATATTTACAGGTCCAGGGATATAATGTGGGTGTCTTGGGGTGGCCACCTCTCAAAATGTATGTATGGAGCAAGATAACTGATGTCCACTCTCTCTTCCTTTTACAATCTTCAAATTAAAATTTCTGAGGTTCAAGTGGCCACTGAGATGGAAAGTGAACCCCAAAGAGACATCTCAGTTGGAATGAAGATGTCAGAAACAACACAATATAGTCAGTGAGTGGGGCTTTGTGGTAGACATGATTCCAACCTGATGTTGTACTGGATGAGCACGAGCTAACAGAAAACAGCAAAAAGAAGGTGCCATGGTTATATCAATTCTTTAAATCTCCTGTTCCTAGTTCTTCAAGAATGTCTTGTCCTTGGGCTTCCAGGAACATAGTTATTGTTTTACCTAAAATAAGTCATAGAGCTGAGAAGGGGAAGCAGCTGGCCCTACAACATGCCACCTGAAACACTGAAATAGTCATATCGAATGGTGTATCCAGAAGAGGAAAACGCAACCTTATCTTTCCTTGTACCCACCTACCAACTGCAGCTTCCAAGTCCTGACTTGGCCATTTGCTAAGAGGGACCATAAGCAAGGCAAATAATTCCCAGAGTCTCAATTTTCATGTTCCTAAATTGGGCACAGTTATCCTCACTGTGTCCTGGGTTTTCAGGGATATTATGCATGAAGCCTGTCCATCTGAAACATGTTAATTGGTTGGTAAAAAATACAGAAATCTTGGGGTATGTTCCTTTCAAGGAATTCACTCCTCAAATTCCATTTTAAGGTACTCAGCCCAACAATGGTAGTATAATGTGATGACAGAACTGTCAGGGATCAGGGCATATATCTTTCAGTCAATAAATATATACTGAGATTCTACCAGGCTTCTAAGAAAACAAATAATTACAATAACATGTCCAATGCTGTGATAGAGAGAAAAACAGATATCTGTGGGAATAAAGACAGGTGGGTGTCCAACATCCCCAGACCCTGCTATCTGTGCCATACATAGTGAGAAGTTTCAGGATCCCAACCCCTGTGTAAGAACTCACACTTGACAAAAAATTTGCATGCCTCAGTTCCAAGGCCTTGGGAAGATAAGAGTATTGCTTTTCAAGTAAGGCCAGAGATACTACAGGTAAAACCCAGTTCAAACATACCAGCTCAAAACCAATTGATTTAGCCACATGAGTCTTAGGTCCTGGCTGACTGCTGGCAAAAACAGTGGTATATTTTTTTAGTTACTTTATTTGTTTTAATTTTGTCGTTGTTGTTTTACATCCATCCCCTTTTTGCTCCCCTCTGAACCCTCCCCACCCACCCATTACCCCCAAAGTCAATTCCACCTGTTATGAATGTCCATGGTTCCTTTATACTAGGTTTTTGTCTAAACTGCTCCCCTTCCTTGCCTCTACCTCCCCGCTCCCACAAACCCCTTCCCCCTGACCACTGAAGTCCTATACACTGTATTCATATATTTGGTTCTGTTTTGCTTGTCGTTAGTTTTGTTCATTATTGTTCTGTAATGGGTGAGATCATATGGTATTTGTCCTTCACTGACTGACTTATTTCACTAAACATATTAGTCTCCAGTTCTATCCATGTTGTTGCAAAGGGTACAAGTTCCTTCTTTCGTTCTGCTGTATAGTTTTCCATTGTGTAAATGTACCAAAGTTTTTTGATCTCATCATCCACTGATGGGCACTTAGGCTGTTTCCAGCACTTGGCTATTGTAAATAGTGTTGCTATGAACATAGGTGTACATAGGGTGTTATCAATTGGTGTTTCAGAATTCTTTGGGTATAGCCCAAGAAATGGAACTGCTGGATCAAAAGGCAGTTCCATTTTTAGGTTTTTAAGGGAAACTCCATACTGTTTTCCACAGTGGCTGCACCAGCCTACATTCTTAGCAACATTGCACCAGGGTTCCCTTTGCCCCACATCCTCGCCAACACTTGTTGTTTATTGATTTGTTGATGATTGCCATTCTGACAGGTGTGAGGTGTTATCTTATTGTGGTTTCAATTTGCATCTCTCTGATGACTAGTGATGTTGAGCATACATTCATATGCCTCTGGGCCCTTTGTATATCTTCCTCAGTGAGTTGTCTGTTCAATGCCTTTGACCATTTTTTAATCGGGCTGTCTGTCTCCGTGGTGTTGAGTCGCATTAGTTCTTTATATCTTTTGGAGACCAAACCCTTGTCTGAGGTATCATTGGCAATTATGTTTTCCCATATAGTTGGTTCCCTTTGAATTTTGCTGATATTTTCTTTAGCTGAACAGAAACTTTTCAAATTGATATAGTCCCATTTGTTGATTTGTTCTTTGATTTCCTTTGCCCTTGGTGAAGTATCAGTAAACATATTTCTGTGTAAGATATCCAAAAGTTTACTGCCTATATTTTTCTCCAGGACCTTAATGGTGGAACTGCTTATGTTTAAATCCTTTATCCATCTCGAGTTTATTCTGGTGCATGGTGTAAGTTGGTGGTCTAGTTTTATCTCTTTACACATTGCTGTCCAGTTCTCCCAACACCATTTGTTGAAGAGACAGTTTTTACTCCATTTGATGTTCCTTCCCCCTTTGTCAAATGTTAGTTGACCATGGAGTCCTGGGTTAATTTCTGGGCTCTCTATTCTGTTCCATTGATCTATATGTCTACTCTTATGACAGTACTAGGCAGTTTTAATGACAGTAGCATTGAAGTATTGTTTGAAGTCCGGTATTGTGATTGCTCCTACCTTGTTCTCCTTTCTCAAGATTGCTGCGGCTATTTGTGGGCATTTTTAGCTCCATATAAAATTTTGAAGTGTTTTTTCTATTTCTGTGAATGTTGTCCTTGGTATTTTAATTGGGATTGCAATGAATCCGTAGATTGCTTTGGGTAGTATGGGCATTTAAATGATGTTAATTCTTCCCAAACATGAACATGGTATATGCTTCCATTTATTTGTATCTTCCTAGATTTCATTTTCATTGTTCTGTAGTTTTCTGAATACAGGTCTTTTACCTCCTTAGTTAGGTTTATTCATAGGTACTTTATTTTTCTTGTTGCTATGGTA
Source organism: Noctilio leporinus (assembly GCA_004026585.1). Classification (NCBI taxonomy): domain Eukaryota; kingdom Metazoa; phylum Chordata; class Mammalia; order Chiroptera; family Noctilionidae; genus Noctilio; species Noctilio leporinus. The sequence goes on along the minus strand of PVIW01018245.1, from coordinate 2,967 downwards.
AATGGGATTTGTTTTCTCACTTCTATTTCTGTTGTTTCATTATTGGTATACAAAAATGCTTTTGATTTCTGGATATTGACTTTATACCCAGGTATTTTGCTAAATTTGCTTATTAGGTTGAGTAATTTTTGGTGGAGCCCATCGGTTTTTGTACATACACTATCATATCATCTGCAAATAATGATAGTTTGACTTCCTCCTTTCCAATTTGGATACCTTTGATTCCTTTTTATTCTCTGATGGCTATAGCTAGAAATTCCAAGACAATGTTGAATACAAATGGAGAAAGTGGGCAGCCTTGTCTCATTCCTGATCTTAGGGGGAAAGCTTTCAGTTTTTGTCCATTAAGTATGATGTTGACTTCAGGTTTCTCATAGATGGCCTTTATGATGTTGAGGTATGCTCCCTCTATTCCCATTTTGCTGAGGGTTTTTATCATAAATGGTTGCTGTACTTTATCAAATGCTTTTTCAGCATCTATTGATATGATCATATGGATTTTTTCTTTCAATTTGTTGATGTGGTATATTACATTTATTGATTTATGAATGTTGTATCCCTTGCATCCCTTGGATGAAACCCACTTGATCATGGTGTATGATCTTTCTAATATACTGCTGAATACAGTTGGCCAATATTTTCTTGAGAATTTTAGCATCTATGTTCATCAGAGATATTGACCTGTAGCTTTCTTTCTTAGTTGTGTTTTGCCATGGTTTTGGGATTAGAATAATATTGGCCTCATAGAAAGAGTTTGGGAGTCTTCCCTCTTCCTATATTTTTTTTGGTATAGGTTGAGAAGGATGGGAGTTAGTTCTTCTTTAAATGTTTATTAAAATTCACCTGTGTAGCCATCAGGTTGAGGGCTTTTGTACTTTAGGAGATTTCGGATTACTTCTTTAATTTCACCAGTTGTTATTGGCCTATTCAAGCTTTCTGCTCCTTCTGGGTTCAGCTTTGGTAGATTATACATTTTGAGATATGTGTCCATTTCATCCAGGTTGTCATATTTTTTGTCATATAGTTGTTTGTAGTAAGTTCTTACAATCTTTTGTATTTCTGAAGTATCAGTTGTGATTTCTCCTCTGTCAGTTCTGATTCTGTTTATTTGGGTCTTCTGTCTCTTTTTCTTGATGAGTCTTGATAAAGGCTTGTCACTTTTGTTTATTTTTTCAAAGAACCAAGTCCTAAACCTGTTGATTTCTTCAAATTGTAGTTTGAATCTCTGAGTTATTTAGTTCTGCTCTGATCTTGATGATTTCCTTCCTTCTTCTTGCTCTGGGCTTTGTTTGTTGTTGCTCCTCCAGTTCTTGCAGCTTTATGGTTAGGTTGTTTTTATAAACTTCTTGTGACCTTTTTAGGAAGGCCTATATTGCTATAAATTTCCCACTGAGCACTGCCTTTGGTGTATCCCATAGGTTTGGGCTGTTGTGTGTTCATTTTTATTTGTTTCCAGGAACTTTTTTATTTCATCTTTGATCTCATTGTAAACTCCTTCATTGCTTAAAAGCATGTTATTCAGTCTCCATGAGTTAGAAAATTTTTGTTTTTGTCCCTTGAGATTGGTTTCTAGTTTCAAGTCATTGTGATCTGAGAAGATGCTTGGTATGATTTCAATATTTTTGTATTTGTGGTATATAGTTTTGTGACATAGCATGTGATCTATCTTAGAGAATGATCCATGTGCATTTGAAAAGAATGTGTATTTTGCTTCTTCGGGGTAAAAGACTCTGTATACATGAGTTAGGTTCATTTCATCTAGAGTGTTGTTCAATGCCACAACATCTCTGGGGATTTTTTGTTTGGAAGATTTGTCCATTGTTGATAGTGGGGTATTAAAATCCCCTACTATTAGTGTTACTATATCTTTCTTAAAGTCTTCCAAGATTTTCCTTATATATTTCGGAGCTCCTATGTTGGATAAGTATATGTTTACCAGAGTTATTTTTTCTTGATGGACTGTTCCTTTAAGTATTATGAAATGTCCATCTTTGTCCCTTTTCTATGGCCTTCATTGTGAAATCTGTTTTGTCTGAAATCAGTATTGCTACTCCAGCTTTTTTTCATGTCCATTTGCTTGATATATATTTTTCCATCCCTTCACTCCAAATGTGTGTCGATTTTTTGTTCTGAGGTGGGTCTCTTGAAGACAGCATATACGTGGGTCATGTTGTCTTATCCATTCGGCTACCCTGTATCTTGTGATTTGTTCATTTAATCCATTTAAATTTAAGGTTATTATTGATTGATACTTATTCATTGCCATTTTCTCCCTTTGTATCTATTCCTCTTTGGCTTTCTTATTTCTTCATGTTATTTATTTATTTATTTATTTTAAAAGCAGACCCTTTAGCATTTCTTGCAATGCTGGTTTGGTAGAGATGTATTCTTTTAGTCTTTTTTGTTTTTGTTTTTGTCTGGGAAACTCCTTATTTCTCCTTCTATCTTGAATGAGAGCCTTGCTTAGTAGTGTACTCTTGGTTGCAGGCCTTTGTTTACCATTACTTGAAATACTTTTGGCCATTCCCTTCTGGCTTGAATTGTTTCTGTTGAATAATCATTTGATAGCCTTATTGGATTCCCTTTGTATGTTATTTGTCATTTCTCTCTTGATGCTTTTAGGATTCTCTCTTTGTCTTTGAAATTAGCCATTTTAATAATAATGTGCCTTGGTGTTGGTCTGTTTGGGTTGATCTTCATTGGGACCCTCTGTGCTTCCTGAACTGGATTCATGTTTTCACACATCATGTTAGGGAAATTTTCTATCATGACTTTTTTTTTTTTTTTCCTTTTAATTTTATTGTTGTTGTATTACATCCATCCCTTTTTTTCTCCCCTCTGTCCCCCTCCCCACCCACCCTTTCCCCCCAAAGTCAATCCCACCTGTTGTCCATGTCCATGGTTCCTTTATACTAGGTTCTTGTCTAAGCTGCTCCCCTTCTTTGCCTCTGCCTCCCTCCTACCCCC
>PVIW01018244.1:0-12062 GCA_004026585.1 Noctilio leporinus | reverse complement strand
GGGGGACAGAGGGGAGCAAAAAGGGGATGGATGTAACACAACAACAATAAAATTTTTTTAAAAATGTAAAAAAAAAAAGTACACTAGCTGTGATTCCAGAACTTCAAGGACACCAAGGGAAACATCCCATATAGTTCCATTCTCTCTGGGGCAATTTTCTCTTCCTATCCCACAATGGGGATAAGGCATGGGACCACCACGGCTTCCATTTCCCAGGTTGACTTCTGGTCTGGAGTTCCAGGGAAGCCACAGCTTTCTAAAAAGCTTGAGGGTCTGAATCTTCTGCCCATCTAGCCAGCTGCATTCAGCTTTTCTCCAAAGCAGGGCACCCAAGTGGCTCTCCTCGCCTCGTCAGAGGAGTTCCAGACTTTAGGTGGGACAACAAGTGTAACAAGCGAACACACCTGAGACCCAGGCTCTGAATTGAAGAGACCCTCCCATGCCTCCTTGTACAAAGAACACCTGCTTCTCTGACCTTCCAACAGTCCCGAGGCAGCAGGATTATCCCCGCTGGCCAGATAGCAAACCGAGCCTTACAGAAGTGGAGGGATTAGCCTAGGTCACACAGGCAACTAGAAGCAAATCTGGCACCAGCTCACGAACAAACATCTCCTGAGGATTTGCAGGGTGAGGCAATGGTACACGCGATAGGGCTGCTGCCCTCCATGGCTCAGACTCCGCTCAGGAGAACTCCAGACAACCAAATCTTGGCCCACAGTCTTTCCCCGGAGCCTGCCTCCCACCCCAGACCGGGGCTGCCGCAGACGGACCCAGGACAGGGTCCGAGAGCCTGGTCAGAAGGCCGGATTGCCGGAAGGCTCAAGTCTGCGGCTGGGAACAACGGCCTGTATTTGACAGCAGGGAAGATGCACAAGACTGAGCCTTCTCACTGTGTACAGTTTGGATCAACTACAATCTGCAGATCTTTCCTGGCCCATGAGGAGGACAGAGCGTAGGTAGGGTACAGCACATGGTAGGTACTCAGTGAATCTGTGTACGATGTGCAGCTTTGCCCCTGGGGTGCAGGACAGAATAGAGGTGGGTCAGGGAGGGGCTTCCTGTGTGGATCCCATGCTCTGTGGGTCCCCCGGGGCAATCTAGGGCAAGGCAAGCAGATACCGTCTGGATTTAGGGTCCCCTTACACCCAGCTGGGACCACCCCCTCCACTGCCCAGGGCAGCGCTCACCTGGGAGATGTGCGACTGTGTTTTCTCACTCTCGCCGTCCCCCTCCGTCTTGTCTGCCAGCAGCCCCTGCACCTGGTACTCCAGAACGTAGCTGTCGATGAAGCGCTCCAGCTCCTCGATCTCCTGGGAGCGGCTGCTCCCGGCCTCGGAGGAGGCTGATGCTGCGGACGAGTTCTCCATTCCTCCAGCTCAGGGCCTGGGTCAACAGAAGGAGCAAGGCCCCGTGAGACAAAGCTGGAGGCAGGGACAATGCCCTCACGGGGGGAGCAAACGCTGTAGTTCACCTGTATGGAGAGGGAAACTGAGGCCCAGAGAAGGCACGTAACTTCCCAGACTGAGCAACGCAGAAACTTGTGCGTACCATGCTCAGCCCCAGGACACAGCTGCCGTGGTCTCACCATCAGACCCAGGGGCCGGGTGTCTCCCACCACCACCACTGGACACACATGGAGGCCACGAGTAAGTGCGCATGGATCCCCGAGGCCACAAAGGGCTGCACGCGCCTGTGACTGTTGACAATGAAGACAAGCTCCCGATATCTTTCAAGGAACACTTGAATTTCAAAGCCTTGGATCACTGAGAACTTTTTTAGAACATAGTTATTCACCGAGGATCAAGAGCTTTTGAGGTTTTAACTAATGGACCCAAAGCAGGGCAAGGAACGGCCCGCTGGGGTCCAGAGATGCGGCTGAGGTCACGAACGCTGACTGCCTCACACCCTCACCCGCCTGCCCAGGGGTTGGGGTGGCGATGGTGGATGTACACATCCTTCAGCTGGTTTCCTGACTCAGTTGTCTGGGTTTTGGCTGCTGCTTGGACCCCCGGCCAGCTGTGTGGTGCTGTGGGGAGCTTGCTCTGGGCTCCTGAGCTCAGTGGCCTTGGGGTTTGCAGCCAGTACCAAAACTGAGGGTCCATTTCCAGGCCAGGAGCCCTCATCAGGGTGAGGGAGCCCAGGTGTGGAGGCTTAGGTGGCAGGGTCCTGAAGGGAGTCAGCTCAGATTGGAATAAGCATGCCTACTGGCACAAGGCCACAGTCAGAGGTGGTAGGGGGGGTGTCCAAGGCCCCTTCCTCCTTCTGCCATTCAAGGCCCACCGGAGCCTCATATCCCTCCCACCACCAACACCCACCTTACCCTCCGCTCACTCTCCAGCCTTCTATCCAATCTGCTCCTTGCCCCAGAAACGTGCCTGTCTGCTAGGCACAACCCAGTTACTCGATGAAACACTAACTTAGTCCCAGTGCTTCTTACTCGGCACCGGGGAAACTGGGCTCTGGAGGGCTGCACCTGCCCAGCTGCGGTCTCGCGGATGGCGTGAGCAGAGTGACGTCCAGAGAGGGTTGAAGGGAGCCCCTAAGGCCGTGCCCATTATTCCTCAATGACTTTGATCTTATCTAGGGCTTCCTGGCACAGGTACAGGTGGATGACTGGGCCTAGCAGGAGCCTGAAGAGAGCTGACAGGAGGATGGCAGGCCTGGCTCTGCTTCCAGCAGCAGCCTCTGCCCTGTTCTGCTGGGCTCTCCCTGCCGCAAGTGGGTCTCGCCAGGGGCCACCCCTGTGAGGGAGCCCCAAACCCACACTGGCTTCCTGATGAAGAGGATGGGCATTGAGACCCGTTCCCTCCCTGCAGAATATTGGTGGCCAGAGGGAAAAAGAGGGCTCCCCTTCACCAGACACTTGCCTTGGACACCTGTGTCACATCATCTCAGCTGCCCTACTCCAGCCACTGCTCAGTCAGTCATGCTCCTGACTGTCAGCCGGCACCACTGACACCCGCAGGAACCCACCTGGCACCTGGGACCTGTGGGCTTGAAGTGTGAGGAACTAACACCTGGACAGGCACCCCTTTTTACAGGGTCCCTCAGATGACGGTTCTGAGGCACCGTACCACAGCAGTGACCAGATCCTACACCCCGTCATCTGACTCCCCCTCTTCTGTGTCACCCCCACAGGGACTCCGGCTGCTGGGGTGCTTCCAGGAACTGCTCTCTGGGGGAAACCAGGCTACCTGTCACTTGGGCTCACTTGTTCACTACAGGGGGGGTCCCGAGCAGGGAGCCAAGCAGCCCCTCCTTCGGCAGAGAAGCCCCGCTTTTTGGCTGTACAAGAGAGGAGAGAGAAAACATCGACTGGCTGCCTCCCTTCCACACCCCGATGGGGACCAAACCCGCACCCTAGGCATGTGCCCACCTGGGAGTCCAACCGGCTACTTCCCAGTTTATAGGACAGTGCTCCACCCAACTGAGCCACACCGGCCAGGGCCACAATCATGTTCAAGTGTACGATTCAGCGGCATTAAGCACATTCACAATGGTTGTATAAGCATCATCACCATCCACCTCCAGAACTTTCTCACCTTCCCAAACAGACACTCTGTGCCCATTAAACATCAACTCCTGACTCCTCACTCCTCCTCCTCCTCCTCCAGCCCCTGGCACCCACTGTCTGACCTTCTGTCTCTGTGAATTCATCTCTGCTGGGAACCTCGTGTGAGTGGCATCACACAATATTTGTCCTTTTGTGTGCGACTTACTTCCTTTACTGTAACGTCCTCAAGGTGCACCCATGTTGTAGCATGTGGCAGAATTTTGCCCCTTTTTATGGCTAAATATACATTGCATGCAATAATACATTATATGTACAGATCATGCTTTGTTCATCCATTCACCCACCTATGGTGAGTACTGCTGCTATGAACATGGGTGTACACGTATCTATTGGAGCCCATTTCTAATTCTTCGGGTTCATACCTAGAAATTCTGCCCCATTTTTGAGGCAAAAAGAGTGAAGGCACAGAGAAAATTCTCAGGCGGGTGAAGACACGGAAATAAAGGGAATCCTTCCCAAGGGCTTCTGCCACCCCTTCCTGCCTGTGCTTTGAAGAGCCCTTCTGGCCCGTTTCCCATTCACAGGAAGGTCAGGGCAGGAAATCCCCAAACGGCTGGGTTGCTGGCTAAACTGAATAGTCAGCAAGAGGAGCTTGTTTTAATGGATCAGTGAAAGTGATAAGGGAGATGGCACCAGAGGAAGAAGAAAGAGGGTGGAGGAGAAGAGACACTCTGGCGGCAGCCATCCGGAACTCAGATGGAGCGTGTGGGCCCCATGCCCTCCCTCCCTGCCTGGCCCCCTTGCCCAACCAGGTGATGGGTGTGGAGGAGCAAAAAGGGACGAAGCAGGAGCGGAAATGTGCTGAGGCTGCTCTTTGCTATAAAGGGCAGGCAGCCCCGGGCCTGCAGGCAGGAGGGGGAGCCCTAGGTGAGCAGAAGGGAAGGGTTGGGGAACTCCTGGCCTGTGCTGCCCAGACAGGACTTAGGCCCACCTACAGCTGACTGGCAAAAGGGGTACCCCCACTCTTCCCCTACAGGACCTCACCCCAGCCCCCCAAACCAAACCACCATGTCCGGCCTGCCCAGACTCGGGAAGCTTCCCCTTGCTGCCCTCTGCCCAGAGGGGTGCGGCTTCCTTGGCAGTCAGCACTCAGCAAAGGTGCTGTGGATGATGCATGGAGCTCCCTGCCTGAGGTCAGCAGCCCCTCTCCAGCACCCACCCTCTGGCCCTGTCTGCCCCTGCATGAAACCTACAGGTCCGGAGGAAATCAAGAGGGCCCAGAGGCAAGAAGCTAGAACCTTCCCAGCCAGCTCGGCATCCTTTCCTCTCATCCAGCAACAAATGGCATTAGTAGCTATAAATTCAACCAATCCCTTAAAGGAGAGCCAAGCCATTAAAGGCATTACCTCTTCCCACAGCTCCAGGATCAATTCAGTGACCTGCAAACCAGATGAGAGACTTCCGGCCGCCAGCCCTTCCCTACAGGATCCAGCCTTCCAGGCCCTGAAAGGAGGCAGCAGGCAGCCCCACCCCACATTAGACCTGTCCCGCAGTCTCTCACCAGGCAACTCACCCAGGCACCCTACCCTTCTGGGACCTTACAGAGGAAGCCTGGGAAGGCCCCTGTTTCTACATTCCCATCCTTTCTGCTTTCCTGATGCATGGTTGGTTGGTGCTTGTTTTCACTTCTGGCTGCTGCAAGGGGCCCGGCCTCCCTCGGACCCCAGGCCAGCTGTAGGGGAGCTGTGAGGTGCTGTGGGGGGTTTTGCTCTGGGCGCCTGAGCTCAGCGGCTTTGGGACTTCAGGGCCCGTCCACCATCCCAGCAGGTAGAACCACCCTGAAGATGGAGGTGGGCATACTGAGCTGTGGGTGGACAGGGGGGCCCAGCACGTAACCATTGCTCATGTCCCCACTGCTCACCTGGTGTTGAATCTCATCCACCTGGCCTTTCCCAGGGCCCCACCCCTTGCCTCCTACCGCAGCACAGCCCCACTCCCCTAGGCTTGCCTCCAGCCATTCCCTCCTGGTGGCCCTGTGACACATAGGCCATCCCTACATGGTGGTGGCAACTGACACCCTCCCCCTGCACCAAGGCTGTCAGGCAGGGCAGGGCCGGCCACAATCACGCTGCCCGCTGGGAACAGAGCCTTTACCTGTCCCTTAGGGAGCCATGCGAACCCCCTCGCAAAGTTGGCTGCTAGTCTACCTCCCCAAGTCCTGCCCACCCTCCACCTCCCGCACAAGTGCGACTCCGGGACAGTGCCTTTCCCTGACAACTGCGGCCCTGTGCTTGGCCATCCCCGTCAGTGATGACCTGAGGACTCTGGGTCTCACCGCTGTTTGCCAAAGAAAGCAGAAATCCACCAAAGATGCTTCTGCAACCAGGAGCTTCCGATCCCCAACCACCGGAAGTGGGAAAGATCGGAAACTGGCACCATTCACTGGCTCAGGAGTCCAGGATACCTAGTGCCCTCCCAATGGCTGACTCCCATCACAGCACGCTCCAGTGTAGCCCTTGGTCACTCAGACATCAGCCAGGGAGTTAGCTAGGAGCAAACTGTTTTCCAAACTGCAGGTCTCAGCGATGGAGTGGGCTGTGAAATAAACTTAGTGTAAAATAAAATCACGATCTCAGCATTAACAGCACAGAAGTACACTGAAGTATCTGTGAGTGACACACATTGTAAGTGGAACAATTATTTCACGGGACTTTTGTTTCACTGACACATGGAAAATGTATTTCTTTCTGAGAGGCATGGCTTTGGGAATTGAAGTGGCCCGGCCCTGACTGGTGTGGCTCAGTGGGTTGGGCGTCATCGTGAGGTCTGGAAGGTCACCAGTTCTATTCCTGGTTGGGGCACATGCCTGGGTTGAGGGCCAGGTCCCTTGTTGGGAGGGAGCTAGAGGTAACCAATCGATGTTTCTCTTGCACACTGAGGTTTTTCATCCTCTCTGTCTCCTTCCTTCCCTTCTCTCTAAAAACAATAAAATCTTTTTAAAAATAAGAAAAACAACAATTTAAGTGGCCCAGAGCAGCAAGTCCCAAACTTCAAGTTGCACAAGAATCACAGGCAACCTTGTTAAAATGCAAATGCTGATTCAGTGTGTCAGAGGTGGGGTCTGGAATTCTGCATTTCTAACCAGGTTTTAGGGAATGCTGCTGGTCAGGATCTCACTTTGAATTGCCAAGATCAAGAAAATCTCTCCATTATTCGGTTATCTCAGCCAGGTCTGGGTTTCTCATCCTGACTCTCTGGCCATGGATCTGCTCCCTAAGGAGGGGCAGCGCTCCAAGTGGGGTCAGACAGGGCCTCAATAGGTAACTATTATTTATTGGTGGATCTTAGGACCACCTGCCTCCTTCCTGGGCTCTCAGAGCCAGGGTCCTGCACCTGGGCTCGGACACATCCCACTGGTCCGAACAAGTCGGAGAATCTGAACAAGTTGGAGGACCTCAGCGATCCTTAGGGAATCCACTTCACCGTGCAGATGAGAACACTGGGGCCTGGAGAAGGGAAACAGCTTGCCCACAGATACAGCCAGGCCTGCAATGCAGGTCCCCAGACCCTAAGCCCCTCACTAATCTGCCATCTCTGGGCACACCCTGCTGAGCTAAGTCACCCCCCACCACTCAGTGACTGCCAATGACAGGACAGATACTCCTAAACACCAGATGACCCCCAAACCACTGCATCATTTTCACAGCCTACTGAGCCCCATGTACAGCGAAGGGACAGGTCACTGTGGGCCAGGAAGCCATGAGATTCAACGCGAATCCTTCTTTTCTCCATATACCCACTGCGGTTGGTCGGTGCCCCAGGCTGGCTGAGGACCACCATAAGCAGAGGGAGGAAGTGCACCTCAGCTGTCTGCCAGGGGACACATCAGATTGCAGGTCCCCGAGGGGGAAGTTCCCTCGGGGGAAGTAACCTGACACAGCAGCTTCTCAGGCTCTGCGGAGGCCGGAGGCCGGCACACAGGCAGACAGGGTGGCTCTGGGAGGTCCGGCCCCTAATTGCCCCTGGACATCCTGTTGTCCAGGTCTGCTCTGCCCTTGGGTCCCCAAGCCCCACAGGAGCCTCCATGGGGCTCCCTGCACTGACCCCCAACCCACTCCATTGATGCTGAGTACAGGCTACCTCCTGACACCTCATCCTTCCCTGTGCTGCTACCCAACTCTTGTCCTGGTCTTGCATTTTTTATGGGCTTTTATCTTGTCTTGACAAGACTGCATGGTCCTTGAGGCTCTGCTCCATCCTATACCTATCATGACCCCAAGCCCAGGACAAAGACTGGCCTGCGGCTCCCCAGCTTTCCCACGCCCACTCCAGCACGTGCTTTCTCGAGAGCGGGCCTCCTATGTGCTCCCACCCACTGCTGCTGGGCTCGGGCTCTCCCCCGGGCCCTCTCAGCTCTTAGGACATTAAAGCCAAGGGTCCTGGGAGTGGACATGTCCAATTCCTCTCCCTACCAGCCACCAAGGTCACCTGATTCCAGGAGCCTCCTCAAAGTAATTCACCTCAGCAAGTACTAAGCACCTGCTGTATGCCATGCCCTACAGGCAGCAGGGTACATGGAAGTCACAGGTAAAGCTCTATAGGGGAGATAAAATATCAAAGCTGAAGGGTGGCTGGCCCACCAGCCACATCCCTGGCTGGAGTTAAGTGGCTTCTTCACTGCCTCCTGCTCCTTCGACAAGGTAACATAATGGTTATGGTGGCTGATGCTTCGTTCCAATGCTGGCTAATTCACTGCCTACCTCTGTGACCTTGGACAGCCTGTTTCCTTATCGTTACAGCAGACTGAGGATGCAGGTGCCACCTCGTAAGGTGTTCTGAGGATTAAATGAAAGAATGCATGAGAATGGCTCAACACATCTAGGTATACAGCAAGAACTCAATTACTGGTTATGATCTGCTCCTCCTTTGCCCCACTCTGTCTTCTGCATTCTCTCCCACCTCTCCAAATTGTATCCTGTCCCTCTGGGTCCAGCTGCAGACACAACTTCTCCATAAAGCTCCCTTGGCCACTCTGGCTATCACTGGTCACTGCTGTTTCTTCACTCCAGCTAGCCACAGACCCCACTACTCCCTAATGCCTTCCCACTCTAAACTGCCTGTGCCCTGCATGGGCCTCAGTTTGGCTCTTTCCTGTATTATTCTAATTCCTGAGTTAACCTTCAATTCTGCCAACCTACTTGGCTAACTCATGGAGATTCATGCTCTCTCCTCTATGGATTCTGGGGGTAGATAGGGTGGGCCCACCGCTGATCTTTAAAAGCTTCTAGATTGACTGACAAAGAGTGAAAACCAACTCAGAGCATGCTGGGAAGGGAGACTAACTGTCCTGCTTTGAACCTGTGAGAGCACCTCAGGTGAAGGCCACAGCACTCCCCTGAGCTGGTGGCCCAGCAGCACCAGAGGGCTTCCTTCTCAGGTGACATTCTCTCTCCAATATCTCTCTCAGGGTAACCAGGGTCCCCAGTCAGATCTCTTTCTTTTGGCAACAACTTCCTGAACTAAAGCCCAGCAGGAGCAGTGACAGTGTCAAGCAGTTTCCAAGAGTCCAATGGGGGTCTCAGAGCTGGGTACAGGTTCCAAGTGGCCTGTCCCTTAGCATGGCAGTGTCCCTACAGGCCTGGCCCATGGCTGGAAAGGCAGAGCTGGCTCACTTTGTAATAAGTACCCCTTTCCCTCTCCCCTCTTCATCCTTAGCAATGGCCCAAGCCCACCTCCTGGACTGCCCTACCCACATCAGCTCAGAGTGACCCCTACCCCTCAGAATACCCAAAGCAGCTGCTCATGGGGCCTGTGGTCTCTCCCCTGCCCTGGATAACTAACTGCATGGGAGTGTAACCACAAAGCAGAGACAGCAAACATGGGGACATGTCTGGACCACAGTGTTTTGTTTTGCCTGTCTAGTACTTAAAAAATATTTCAGCCAACATTTTTAAATCAAAACACTTCATGTTTTAAAAAACCCTACGTTTTAAATTTTCTTTTAAAAATTGGGATATAAAAAAATGTTTTTAAGGAAAAAAAAAAAAAAAGGAAGATCCAGCAACACTGCAGCCATCTGCTAGAGCTAAGTGGTGCTGACTCCTTCAGACAGGACATGGAACTTCTAGCTCTCCACAGACCTCGGCACTCCTTAATGTCTTCCCACAGCTCACAACCATGATTCTCACATGGCCCCATGCTTACTCGCACATTACCTGTCTGGCCCTCACAGGCTGAGTTTGAGAACCCTTCTAAGAAAGTAAAGTAACTGTAGGTGAGTCATAGACCCCAAAATGACAGGTGGCCTTAAGAACTTGGAAATCAAGAACAAGGACAATCCCCTGGGAGTTACTATTTGAAATCAATACATGACAGCCCAAAACAGAAACATGCAGAATCATTGAAAAGGACAAGAAAGGTTCCTAGAAGGATGCAACCCATCTGGTTGAAGATAGTCATGGAGCTATTATAAGAAAGTCATGTCACTGTGAAAGGACAGGCTGCACTGGAAGCAAAGAAAACAGCCAACCACAGAAAGCAGCATAGCCCCCAGCTCTGTGCAGGGAAAGGGAGCCTTTTCTGGGTATCTCAAGGGAGAAAAGAAGGGGCAGATGAATGCACAAGGCTGTCTTGCTGCTCCCCTTAATGCCCTGACCACACTCTAGCTCAGTCCTGAAGAGGTCTGAGGGGCCACCTCCTTCCCCAACTAAACCAGGAGCTTTCAAGGGCCTGGGACATACTCCTGAATTATGCTGAGGTCAAGTAATTAGAGAAACAAGCAGCCCGAAAGTCTGAGCTCCAGATCATTTCCTCTGGGCACCCACGACGGTACACAGGCTTAGGGACAGGGATCATTTTATCTTTCTCATCATCATATACTTTCAGGACCTGGCCCAAAGTACGATTCTAAAGATGGATGGAAGGCCATGGGCTACCTGCAGGAGGCCTATGGAGTTGTGTACCCAGGGCCTCTGGGACCTAGGACCTCTGTCCCCAGGGCTGATCTGGGGTGGCTGCCACAAGAACTCCCAGAGGCAGCCAGAGGCCTTGCAGAGAGAGCCCACCTGGTAGCAGATCTTGGATGGCTGCCCATCCCGGTCCTCAAGTTCTCTAGTCCCATTAGCGCAGAGGCTAATTTCACCCGCTAGGGAGTGGTGGCAACAGAAAACCTCTTTACCTGCGCACAGCAGGAGTAGCCTGTAGCCAGTTATAGCCCCAGGAGCAAGCGGAGTGGTTCACTGGCAGACAGATAATATCTACACACGTCACTCACGGAGGCACAGGAAAGAAGGGATGTGAAGGCACAAAGGGGCCCTGCGTTGGAGAAAGGAGCTTGCAAATCATTGAGTCAAGTGTTGGTGGGGACATAGGAGAAATCAGCACTGATAATGGGAATGAAAGGAATGGGGTGGCTGCTTTGGAAAACAGTCTAGTAGTGCCTCAAATGATTAAACGTAGAATTAACATATGACCCGACAATTCTATTCCTAGGTATATACCCAAAAGAAATGAAAATATACATCCACACAAAAACTTGTACATAAATGATTTTAGAAGCATTATTAATCAAGGTAAAACATGGAAACAACCCAAAGAGCCACAAAATGTGGTCGGTATATCCATGCAATGACATTATTTGGTCATAAAAAGGAATGAACTACTGATACACACTAAAACATGAATGAACTTTAAGACCATTAGGGCTCTATTATAGTAACATGTGAAATGTCCAGAATAGGAAAATTTATAGAAACAGAAAGCAGATTGGTGGGGGAAAGGACAGGTGGGCAGGGTGGTAATGGCTACAGCTAAAGGGTACGAGGGCTCCTTTTGAGGTAATGAAGAAGTTCTAAAATTGGCTGTGGGTGCTGTATCTGTGGTTATACTGAAAACCATGCAATAGCACACTTTAAATAGGTGAACTGTATGGTGTGTGACTTTTATCTCAATCAAGTTGTTTAAAAAATTAGTGTATCTCTCCAAACTGGCTCCAGAATGATGGCCTTGGGTTAGAATCTCTGGATGATTATCTTGGAGACCTCTCTAGGGAGCACTGTACTGGGAGAATCATCTAAAACGGTAAATGAATCAACAAAAAGCCTGAAACACTTGGCCTATTTTCCCACTGAATCTGGGAGGAATGTCTGCAACTTCCCTAGAAGGGATTCTGCTGCCTTACCAAACATGGGGATGTACCTCCTGGGGCAGCTCCATCCACCCACCCATCCCTCCATCCATCCACCCATCCATTCATCCATCCATCCATCTTCTTACCCATCCATTCATCCACCCATCCACCCATCCATCCACCCATCCATCCTCTCACCCATCCATTCACCCATCCATTTGTTTAAAAATTACTTACTCAAGCTTGGTGTTAGGTGCTAGGGGCACAACAGGTTAGGCAAGAAAGTAACCACTTGAGAAGGACAAATATCATATGATCTCACCCATTACGGGACAATAATGAGCAAAACTAACAACAAGCAAAACAGAACCAAGTATATGAATACAAGGAATAGGCCTTCAGTGGTCAGGGGGAAAGGGG
>PVIW01018243.1:0-12063 GCA_004026585.1 Noctilio leporinus | reverse complement strand
ATGGACATGGACAACAGGTGGGATTGACTTTGGGGGGAATGGGTGGGTGGGGAGGGGGACAGAGGGGAGCAAGAAGGGGATGGATGTAATACAACAACAATAAAGTTTAAAAAAAAAAAAAGGAAAAAAAAATTAGTGTAGTTAGGGAGAAATTTAACCAAATATACTTCTAGTGAGTGTGTTTTTCTTTTCTTTTTTTCTTTTTCTGGTCTTTTTTTCCCTTTTCCTCCCTATGTAGCCAAGTATATATTGATAAACAATAATAAAAAGTGGGAAAGAAAATCTAAAATGCATTTAATATCATCAGAAACATCAAATACTTAAAAATAAATCAAAGATGTGCAATTCTATACATATGAACTATTAACCATTGCTGAAAGAAATGAAACAACTATGTGAATGCAGATATTCCACGTGCATGGATTGCAAGACATAATATGGTCAATATGTCAATTCTTTCCAAATAGAATATAGAGTAAATATTATTTAATAAATAGTCAAACAATGTATGTGTGTGTTTGCTTGGAATTGAGAAGTTGATTTTTAAATTTATGTGGGTGTGGCTGGTGCTCTTAGAAGATGTTTTATGCACTGGAAGAGAAGGGACAGACAGACCATACACTATGAAGAAATTAGTATCATCAAATTTACCATTGCAATTTTTTTCATACCTAAATGGCACAAATAAAAAGCTTCCATATCATGAAGGGACATGATTTGTATAAAAGAGGAGATAAATTGTAATAGGAACAGCATACAAAGATGTGTCTAAAAAGGTCTATGTCAGCCCTGACTGGTTAGCGAAGTTGGTTAGAGCGTCCTTCTAAAATGCCAAGGTTACAGGTTTGATCCTCAGTCAAGGGACATGCAAGAATCAACCAATGTCCCTGGCTGGTAGTACAGTGGATAACGCACCAGCTTGTGAACCCAAAGGTCACTGGTTTGATTTCCCAGCCAGGGCACATAACCAGGTTGCAAGCCAGGTCTCCAGCCAGGTCCATGGCTGGAGGTAGGTGAAAGACAACCACACATTGATGTTTCTCTCCCTCTCTGCCTCTCTCCCTTCCTCTCTCTCTGGAAATAATAAATAAAAATCTTTGAAAAAAAGAAAAGAATCAACCAATGAATGCATAAATATGTGGAACAACACATGAATCTCTCCATCTCTATCTCTCTCTCTCGCTTTCTCTTTCTTTCAAATCAATAAATTAAAAATAGAAGTCATGCCAGCTTTTCCTTCATTCAAGCAGTGAACTTGAGTTTATTTAAGACCTGGTAACCCAGGCTGCAGTAGACTTACAATCTCAGTAAATCACAATTTCATCACCTACTATAGTCAAGTACTGATAGATTTAAAAGGCGGTGAGCTCTTTTATAATCGCAAAGAAAACTTACAACTTTGCGAGAACTATCAAGTTTCCCTCAAATCACAAAAGGTCTTTTCTTCCCAGTATCACTCAGTTGGGTTTTGTGAGAACCTCTAAAATATTTTCAATTGGATTCCTAATATGCTACTGAGCAGTACATACTTGCATCCCATACATATACTAGGAAATATGCTGGCATATACTATGCTCCAAAGATACATAAAATAATGTCTAAAGACGCTATACAATAATTTCCAAAGTTCATCTGAAATTCAGTCTTGACAGAACTTGGAGCAGCCACAGTCAGACCCTTGCTATTTTAGTATACTGAGAAAGCCAGGTGGATAACTGGCTTTTGGGTGGGTTTCTTCTAAACCTTTTCTACCCAACAATGGCCCAAATTAACTGAAAAGCAGGCCAGGTGAGCCTGATTCGGGCTGTGTTTCCAGAGCCAGTGTTCGTATCCATTTCTAGTTGCCCAAGGGAGTCCGGAAAGCATTCTCACTTGTTCACCTTCTGCTAAAAAGATTCATCAACTCTTCCCTCCGAGCACACTGATGTCAACTTGGAATGCATCAGTGGTTGCTAGTAGCAAAGTCAGGTGCCACCACTCAGGATGTGGAGGTGCCAGAACGTGGGGGAGCCTGGCACTGGTCATGTTAAAATCTATGTTGCAGTTCAGGTGGCTGTGCTGCTGCTTCTGCCCTGGCTTCTCGCAGCAGCCCCTGCCCCTCCCCATCCCGTCGTGTGAGATGAACCGAAGGCATGTTTTTCCTGAATTGGTTTGGTGCAAACTGATCATCCAAGTGAATCTCAAGGCGTAACAGAGCATTAACATTCTTTTGAGCCCATCTGTTTTATATTTCTAAAGTGTCTATATTTGATATATTAGTTAGTATTTTCTTTGTCTAACCAACAATAGCTGTTTCAACATTCTTTTTTAAGATTTTCTCTTTTAAAATTATTTGCAAGATGATATTATCTTGATATGTTGCTCAGGTTTCTATGTTACCTAGCAAAACTTAGTTATGATGGCTTAGTTGCATTAATTACTATTTGAGGTAGGGATGAGATTGCAGAACCTAGGTAATAGGACTTCAAAATGCTGCGTGACATAATCACAAATTCAGGAACCAATAGTGCAAGTGAATGTGGGACCAGTCCCTGTAAGGGCAGCACCATTTATGCCATTTAACAGCACTACAGGGGGCATCCTGCCCATACAATCATTAGATTTTTTGCTGAAAAATGAGACCACTAGAAACTTCCTCTATGTGCCTATGTAAATGACTTGCAACATGTTGAGAAATGTTTGAAGCAACTTTCCCAGAATTAATTTTGGGAAAGACCTCATGTACACATCTATATGTACCGTAGTAGTATTGCACTGCCCTTTCTTTTCCTTGGTCTCCTTAGGATACAATGTGTGAAGTAATGACACTTAGGTTATTTTATAATCCTATAAAGTAGAGTAAGAGGTCAGATGTTTTACATCTTTCTAAGATATGTGTTCTTTTATCATTTGTTTTACAATAATTTTTAAAAGGTAAATTTTATTTAGATTTTCACTGTCTAAATTTCTAGCAAGGTTAGATTATTTTCATATGTTTATAAAAATAGAACCTGAATTCCCAAACATTTGATAATTTAGTGAAACAACTTACATGAGGGAAGGGTAGCATCAGCGATTTGTTAATTTGTGATAGGTGGCAATAAAACACAGGTAGCATGGCACCTCTGTTAAAAATAATTTTCTATGGAATGTGTAAGATGGTGACTACAATTAACTATCTTATTGCATATTCAAAAGTTTTATGCAACTTCCCAATAAACACATTTACAACCTATTAGGGTATCAGCCCCCCAGTGTTGGTCTCTATACATTGCAAACCTAATCTGCCATCCTCCATCTCACCTTGTAATCCAATCAGCCATGTTACCTGCTTCTAAAGACATTGGCCAACCTCAGAAAGTGGGAGTGGCCTTAGGTGAGCAGAGTCCTTTAAAAGACACCTTAGTTCAGATACCACTTCTTCTCCAGGGCAGGCTGACCCAATCTGTAGCTTTCAGGAGAGTGGATGGAGTTCCTACTAACCCTGCTATCTATAACTTTCAGGAGTCCACTCATAGAGACTCTGATGAGTGTGGAATTTAGAGTAAATATCTTCATGCCTACTTTCTCATATACAAATCCTTTCTGTTTACATGTTGGAGTAGCTGGGTCTCCTCTAAGCAAACAGGTAGCTTTCCTAGTCAATTTAAATGACATCAATATTTGAAATATCTGTGACTAGAGTACTTGTAATATATTGACAATTAGTTATAATAAGTAGTTTGATTGTTTTTTATTTCATTACCAGATTGCTACTAGATTTTTTAGATGTTAAAAGAGATTTACCTAGTTTTTATGCAATACGGAAATAATAAACCACCAAAGTGTTCAGCAATATATATGCATATAATAGCCTTTACACACATCAACCCAAAAAATAAATAGGTTGAATTAATTAGAAAACCCTTGTAAAGATCCTATTTCTATTTCTTTAAAACTGTCAGGTTTCAGAATAGATTTGAAAACTTCAAAATAGATCAGACCAACAGATAAGGACTCCCAAGAAGTGGCATTGGTATTAATGGAGGAATATCAGAAATAAAGATGAACTGGTTTTGCTTCCTTAATTGCATCTCTGGATTTTCTAGTGTAGAGAATACATCCCAGTGTTCTCATTTCTTTGCAAATAATTGAATACCTGTTGCTGATTATCACTGTAGCTTGAACATTCATCATTTCAAATTATAAAGGTGCTATGAAGAACTAAATTGACTTGGAAAAATTGTCTTTCTGAGCCAGAAATAACAGGTAATGTTTATAATTTATTGTTTGAAGGAAAGTCTTGCTATTAAAGTTAAGGCATAAATTCAACTTTTTATAATTTATGGAACTCAAAGTTGACACTGAATAAACTAAATGAGAGTAGATTAAATAAATAAATCTGTTTTATTTGTCAGTTTAGAGGCAGTTCAAATAAGACTATTAGCATAGATGTAAGGGGTGTGTGTGTGTTTTACAGTCATGGAGAGAGAAAGGGAGGGGGAGAGAGAGAGAGAGAGAGAGAGAGAGAGAGAGAGAAGAAGAAGAAGAAGAAGAAGAAGAAGAAGAAGAAGAAGAAGAAGAAGAAGAAGAAGAAGAAGAAGAAGAAGAAGAAAAGAAGAAGAAGAAGGAGGAGGAGGAGGAGGAGGAGGAGGAGGAGAAGAAGAAGAAGGAGGAGGAGGAGGAGGAGGAGAATGAAATTGAATGATTTATAGTCTAAATATGTGCTTCTGGACCAATCAGCTTGTTTAGGTAAATTAGTTAAGGTTGAGATCAGTGTTTATTTTAAACAGAAAAGATGCTGAGGACTTTCTTATCTCATTTTCTCATTTGTATCATGGAATACACCCAATCTGTTTAGACTTGGCATTATAATTTTGTATAGGGGGTAAGTTAATGAGTAGATTAGGTTCCTAGTGAATAGATAGATTAGAGCTCAAGCCGAAAGGCCTTTATCCAACAGCCTTTCTTCTTTCTTTCATCTAGGAAAAAAAATGACTTCTTTCTTTTCTCTCTTTCCCTCTCTTCTTTTTTTCTTTCTCTCTCCCTCTCTTCCTTCCTTTCTTCCTTCCTTCCTTCCTTCCTTCCTTCCTTCCTTCCTTCCTTCCTTTCTTTCTTTCTTTCCTTCTTTCTTTCTTTCTCTCTTTCTTTCCATTTTCGGAAACATGTATGCAGACACGTCACCAGCTTCTAGAATTATCTCACCAGCTCCATCTATGTGACCTACTTCCTAGATCCTGTCACCATAGACTGTGGGCACAGGTTTTGCCACCCCTGCCTGTGCCTCTGCTGGGAGGGAGCCCAAACTCCAAAGTGCTGGCCTGAGTGCAGGGCAGTCTCAGAGAGGACAGATCTCAAAACCAACTTCCCACCAAGGAACCAGGCTTCCCTTGCCAGACATGCCAGAGCTCACGACCCCAGCTGTTCTGAGGGGCAGATTTGTGGGGCATGCAAAGGAGCAAATGGGCTCTTCTGTGAGGTTGAAAAGAGCCTGTTCTGTGGGTGCTGCTCTGCATCCCCCGAGCATGTGGCGCACCACCACAGCCCAGTACAATGTTCTGCTGAGGAACAACGGGGAGGTGTAATTTGACAGCTATAAGCTCTAACTGAGAAAGATAAGAATGGTGATAAGGAAGTTGATGAGATTAGAGATGGTGGAGGTGGTGATGTTTCAATGTAAATTTCCAGATTATAAGTATGTCTGGGCAATGCTGTTGACCAACTTGGACACTGTAATCAAAGTTGTGTTGAGCCTTTACTAAGGTAGATTTCCTTAGAAAAATTGTCCAAGTATGTAGAACTGGTGCAGTTGTGGGGCTGGTGGCTAGCACCAGGAACACTGGCTTCTGGTGCAAGTTTGACTTCTTTATGGTCAGGATATGTGAAAATCTAGGTGCCAGTTTCTCAAAAACTGAATGTTATCTGCAGGGTATCCCCAAATTCTTTATTATATGTTTCTATCACCTCTGATATTCCAAATATTTGAATTAAATTAATGTGAAAAAAATCAGACCTTTCCATTTTAACTCAGGGTGATGTTTTTCAATGGCTTCCTTTAACTATAATAAGGGAATAACATTTACAATATCATCTTTTGTGTCACTAAAACCTTATAGTTATTTTGCAGGAGGAACTTCTAAAGAAAATTAACTTTTTAAAAAAAGATTTGATTTATTATTTTTAGAGACAGGAAGGGAGAGAGGCTGAAAAGGAGAGAGACACAAATGTGTGGTTGCCTTTCACCTACCTCTAGCCATGGACCTGGCTGGAGACCTGGCTTGCAACCTGGTTATGTGCCCTGGCTGGGAATTGAACCAGTGACCTTTAGGTTTGCAAGTTGGCACCTTATCCACTGTGCCACCAGCCAGGGCCTGAAAATGAACTCCTTATGGAACATGACTCAAGAAATACAAAATAACCTGAAGCAGGAAGTTAGCAAAACCCAGTCTTTAGAAGTAAGAAAGAACATGTTCTATTTATTTATTTTTAATTTATCTATTGTCATATTACAATTGTTTCATTTCCCCCCCCATTGTTCTTTCCTTCCCAACCTGCCCCATCCCCTCTCCCACAGTCAATATCCACCTCATCGTCCATGTCCATGGGTCTTTCATATTAGCTCCTTGACTTCTCTCCCCATCTCTTCTCTCCCCATTTCTTCCCCTCCTGCTACCCATTTGGTTACTGTCCTTCTGCTCCTTATTTCCCTGTCTCTCATACTGCCTTTGATTTCCCCCTTAAAAACTTATATGGTGCCATGGCTTATTTTCAAATCTTTTATCCATCTTGAGTTTATTCTGGTGGTCTCATTTCATTTTTTTTGCATGTTCCTGTCCAGTTCTCCCAACACCACTTTTTGAAGAGGCTGTTTTCACTCCATTTTATGCTCCTTCCCCCTTTGTCAAATATTAGTTGACCATAGAGTCCTGGGTTTATTTTTGGGCTCCTTATTCTGTTATAAATTTCCATTTATTTGTATCTTCCTTAATTTCTTTCTTCAGTATTCTGTAGTTTTCTGAGTACAGCTCTTACCTCCTTGGTTAAGTTTAGTCCTAGGTACTTTACTTTTCTTCTTACTATAGCAAATGGGATTTTTTTCTAGTTTACATCTCTGATGTTTCATCATTGGTGTATTAAATGCCTTTAATTTTTGGATATTGAGTTTGTATCCAGCTATTTTGCCAAATTCACTTATTAGGTGGAGTAGTTTTTTGGTGGAGTCTATCAGGTTTCTATGTATGCTATCACGTCATGTGCAGACGACAGTTTTACTTCCTCCTTTCCAATTTGGATGCCTTTGATTCCTTTTACTTGTCTTACCATTGTGGCTAGAATTTCCAAAACTATGTTGAATAGAAGTGGAGAGAGGGGGCACCCTTGTCTTGTTCCTGATCTTAGGGGGAAAGCTTTTAGTTTTTCCCCATTGAGTGTGATGTTGGCTGCAGGTTTCTCATAGATGGCCTATATTATGTTGAGATATGCTCCCTCTATTCCTACTTGGCATGTTGGAAGGAGAGATGTGCTTGGACCGAATATCTTTGTCAGCTGACACATTTCCACTTGATGCTTCGATGATCTCAGCTAGAATTAAAAGCATACCTGAATGGCATTAATGGAAAAACAGCCACTTCTTGAAGTGGAAACTCTTCTTGTTGTTCTCTGGGCTGTGCAATCTGTTCAGGCTGGGTACCAACACCAGAACCTGTGTTTAAATCTGAAGGAATAGAAAATCCCATGTGGATGAGAAGCAGGGCAAGACTGCATGTACAGTCAGCCCACAATGCCAGTTTAGTTCTTTTTGCATGCTGTTCTGTTTATTTTTATATTTTTATGCAGATTGAGAAGTGCTGGGTTATATTTTTAGCCAAATTCAAATTACCAGTTAAAGGATAATAGAAAAGATATAAAAGGTGAGACCTCAGATACCTTCTTTTTCCGTTTGTTTTTGCAGAATTTGGGAGATGTATTGGAAAGGTGAATTTACACTAATGATTTCTGAGAAATCCTTGTCTTCTTGATGAGGTGGGTGTATGCTTTTTAAGCTATAAATCTTGTCCTCCTTAGCAATTTTCCTTTTATTTATTTATTTATTTTTAAAGCCCCAAAGCATTCTGGTCTCAGAAGTTTCCTTCTTATGTGGCTGAATTCAAAATTACCTAAAAACCATCTGAGCTTCTGGGCTTTGTTCCAGCCACTCACACCCATCCTCTCCAGATTCACCACAATAATCAGCACTACAGGGATTTTTGTAAGGTATTACTGAGTTAGAAGGTGAACAAGACAGGAAGAGGGAGTTCTCCTATGAGTGGGATGGGGAGGGGGTGTTGCTTTTGTTCCCAGGAGTAGCAATGTCTCAGTCTGTTCCATCACTGCAAGTCCCCCCTTGTTGGCAGCACCTCAGCGGGAAATGACTTGGTGTCTTATAGGAAGTGAGACCTTCAGGAACAGGGCTGCAAGGGTGAAGTTTTTTCCTTTGCTTGGCAAAATAAAAGAGCAAAACTGTCTGGCTCTGTGGATTCTTCCCTTTTAGACATTGAATATTTCATTGGTAACTACTTGCAAACTCAAGTCCCAAAGACTTTTCCTGACTTTTCTGCTTTCTGTAAGATATCCAGGTGTCTTGCTTTCCCAGAAGTGGAAATGAGGGAGGAAATGGTTCTCAATTTTAGAAATAGAATGATATCTGAATAAAAATGGGGAAATTGAATTTTGATATAATTCAAATTTAGGGGAAAAAATATCCTTTCTTATATGCCCAAATAGGTAAAATATACACAAGGAATCCAGAATGTAAGGAATCTGGTGAAATATCTTAGATTAAAAGCTGTGGGTTTTGTAATGGTTGTGTAATTAATCTTTGGCCCCAAATGCCACTGCTATCTTCACAGGACTAAATCAGTGCAGATGCAAAAGCCTCAGCCAGTGAATCCAGAGCTCACATTATGGTGCATCACTGGAATCCAAGGCATGCTGAACAGCTTCAGAGGTGACAGCCCATTGGCATCAGGACTCAATTTCTTCAGTGGTTCTTAAGACTGAAATCTTCTTCTATTATAATTACATATATATATATATATATATATATATATATATATACACATATATATATATTATGTGAGGTAGTACATGACTTTCCAAAATTGATACCATTTTTCTTTGTAGCCATATCATAATGACCAAGGCTAAACCTTGCAACTTGTGGTGTATTGAAAACACAAAGCAAGATACCAGTTTAAATTACATTTGATACACGTAAAAGAGGAGCAATGAGATTGGTCGTATGCTTATGAAAAGATGGAATATTTAGTTCTCAGAGTAGCAATCAATATTGTAAATTTATTCAGTCTCATCCTTCTTGAAAGGATTGAATACGGCATCAATAGTTTTTAATCTGTTGTATATTGAAAGTACATGTATCATGTATTGCACATAAAATACTTATTATTTATAAAATCAGAAAGTAAAAAAATAACTGAAATTGTCATTAGCAGAATAATTTTAGTGCTTTTTGATCCATTTCAAAACCACTGACAGGAGAAGGATCTGTGAGCTTGGCTCCACCATGTTGGACATACTTTTGAAGGCTAAAATTGGAACCAGGATGAATGGGAAGTCTAAACAGATCATGTGCCACCAACATATTCACTTCAAAAACTTCTAACTTATAAATAATGTGAATTTCTATCAAATATTTTGATTCTTAAAAATGTAACAGGGCAGCTTATATTCCAATAATTCCCCACACAATAATAAATTGCTATGTATTTAATAAATAATGTCAAGGACAATCAACACAAGATTTCAAAAGTTAAGATAACATTTTAGGTGTGACCTGAAATAAACTACCTAGAGATTGAGGTTCAATCACTGCTTTACGCAGTTCAGAATATATGAAGAGATTTTTTTGTTTTCTTTTTTTTTTTCTGTATAAGTTAAGAGATTTCTGTGTACTGTAAAGGTAGTGATAATTTTGCTCTTTGTAGAGGAATCAGCTCAACTCTCTTTACTGTCTTTATTTTGTATTTCCTTTGAGGAGGGGCAAATGAAGAAACTGTTTGTCAAGGAATGGAAATTCTGTGCATTGACCTGATTTTTTTCCTCTTTTTGCAGTGGATAATGTTTTAAGTCAAGAAACCACCAGTCGCTGCAGAAGCCTTCCTAATAATGTCAGTGACTATGAATGTCAGTGTGATGTTGGGAGATGACCATGGCACAATGTCAGGAGAGCCCCAGAGAGTGCAGAGCTTTGTGACATGGGGAGCTCACACTTTCACCTCTGTCAGACATTACTGGGACATGGATGTGTCACACTACTTAGTGTGGATCCTGGGAGTCTATAAATCCTGATATGTGATACTGATGTCATTATTGATTTTGATGAAGCAAGTCTTCTATTTTCCATGAAAGTGAATGATATTTATTATCTCTCCACCAACTGCCCACCCTTAGTTCATTATGTGAAAATGCCTCTGGATAAGAATGGAGTGTTTCTGGATTACAATGCAACTGTAAGCTTCTATGATATTGAAAAAGATTTTCTCCTAAGTTTAATTTCTTCCTCCTTCTCTCCCCCTCTGAAGCCTTTCCTGTGCTTTGATTCTCCATGAAAAGCTAAGTTTTGACCATTTATTTGATGGACTTCCATGACTGAGGAAACTATTTCTATGAAATGTCCTTTGATACCTGATTGTCTTGGCACTATTGTAATTTAAGAAAACATAATTATCATATGTTTATAAAATGGCATAACCACATTGAATGTATAACTATGTTTATTAAGTTTTTCAATAAAAATTATTCACAATGGAGCACTTCCTAGAACACAATCAATAGCTCAATGGGTTTAAAAATAAACTAACTTTTTAAAAAAGTTTCAGCTGTATGATAAAAAGTTACATACCATAAGTCACCCATTACATCTCAGTTCAAATAATAGTTTTTAAAGGATGCCCTCTCTAACTCCACAGAGCAATGTAGTTCCTCCTAATCCACGCTTTCTGAGCATACTATATTATCTCATCCTAATAGTCAACAAACTTTGATCAAATTGGTAGATTCTTATTACCACTAGATTGAAAATTGTATGAGTAACAACCATGTTTGTATTAGTTACTACTATTTCCACTTTACAATGCAGTACTTAGAAAATAAATCACAATTAATAAAAGGTGAACAAGGGAATAAATGAATTTTTAATGTCCTCACTCCAATGTTACTGAGAAAGTTTTGCTAAGTGGGGCACGTAAGTTACTAGACATGAAGGGAAATACATTAAAATGCATTAAAATGGAGGAGGGAAGATGGCGACAGAGTAGAGAGCAGTGCTGATGGTGTTCTCAAGTACCAAAGCAGCTAGAGGACAGGATAAGGAGCGTGAGACGTCTTCAGGACCCTGGGGATTGGAACAGACAGCATCTGGACACAGGGGAGCAGAGCCCAGAGGCAGAGGAGGCCAGCGGGACAGTAGGTGAGGCGTTCCCGACCGACCGGCCGGCGGGCTGAGGTCGGCTCTGGGCAGGGGCGGCTCTGCCCAGAGGGGCGCGTTTGACTGGGGCCAGTTTCGGGCTCCCTGGCGACTGGAAGTCTCAGCAGTGAAGTGCGGGCGGCAAGGGCAAACGCCGTAGGGAACGCGGAATTGAACTCTTGCAGGGGAGGGACTGTGTGAGAGACTCACCCCGGCAACAGGGAGAGGAGGTTTCGCGGTGCGCGCGGCTAGAGGCGGAGGAGAAGAGTCCTGCGGGAAGCCGGAGCGGGGCAGCGGGAAGTGCACCGGCTGGGGCTGCGAGAGGGCTGAAAAAACGGAGCTGCTGGGCCGCTGGGGAAACAGCAGCTAGAGGCCCCTGCGAGGGGGGAGGCCCAGCCCGACGCGGCCCCAGGCTCCGCGGGAAAATCTAAAAGGCCAGCCTGAGAGCCGGCAAGCCGGGAACTTGTGGCGGGAGACCCGCCATTGCCGGAGACAAAGGCTGTGCCGCCCACGCCTGGGAGGGGCTCATCACAGAGGCCGCGTAAAAGACTCTGCAGAGAGCTGATTGGCTTGGAGGCGGGGTGCTCGTCCCGGAAGGGCGGGACAGTGTAGGCGGACCCCGGACAGTGTTGACTGACAGG
>PVIW01018242.1:0-12066 GCA_004026585.1 Noctilio leporinus | reverse complement strand
TAAACTGGCCTCTTCTAAGAACATATGGTCTGTATCTGATATTTTCAGCAACAATCTTGGGAACCATTGCATCCAGCATCTGCTGTTCTTTTGCTATGGAGCACATTGACTTTCCTGGATCTTCATTGATGATCTCCTGGATTCTGTGTACAATATCTGGACTTGTGCGATCCTTGAGTACCTTATGTGTTTTCCTTGTCGGTGTGGCAACATCAGGATCAGCATCATACACCTTCTTCATGTTGTCAACTGTATGTAAAGGGATGTTATTGAAGTCCACAATTTCCTTAGCAGTTGGCCCTGCATGCAGTCCAGAAATTATGGTTGCTCTAATATTGTATTCCTTGGACATGATGGTTGATCTCAGAATTTAATACTTTATATCTGAAACAATGATGTTAAATCATAACCTTAGAAACATAGTCTTTCAAAATTAATAGGGAGCACATGAAATAAGGAAGTGTAAAGTTATTGCCAATTTATTGTGTGTAGCCTGTGCCTTCTTTTCAAATGCACTTGAAACATTTTCAAAGGTGGACCACATATTAGGCCACTAAAATAAGCCTCAATACATTTAAGGAGGTTGTAATTATATCAAGAATCTTCTCTGACCACAATGGTATGAAACTATAAATCAATTACAAGAAAAACTGTACACCAATAATGATCAGAAAAGGGATACTAAGAAAACAATCCTCTTTACAAGTGCCTAAAAAACAAATAAAATACCTAGAAATATTACATTTCTTTAATCAAGGAGGTGAAAGATTGTTACTATGAAAATAGTAAAACACTACAGAAAAAACTGAAAAATAGTGCAAGTAAGTGGAAGTACATACCATGCTTGTTCATGAAGAGGAAGAATTAACATCATCACAATGTTTATACTACCCAAAATAATCTATAGATTCAATGCAATTTCTAACAAAATGCCAGTAGCAACTTTCACAGAATTAGAATAAATAATTTTAAAATGTATATGCAACCCCAAAAGACTATGAATAATAGCCTCATCAATCTTGAGAAATAAACAAATGTAGAGATATGCTGCATGATATCAAATTACAGTACAAGGCTATAAATAATCACCACAGCATGGCACTGGCCTAAATAAAGAGCTCAAAAATAAACCCACGATTATGTGGTCAATTAATATATGAAAAAAGCAGGCAAAAACATGCAACAAAGTAAAGACAGTCTAGTCAATAAATGGTATTGGAGAAATTGAAGAGCTGCATCCACAAATATGAAACAAAATTTTTACATCATACAGAAGAATAAACTCAAAATGAATTAAAGACTTAAAAATAAGACTCAAACCCATAAAACTCCTAGAATAAAACATAGGCAAAATATCAAAGATATTCTCTTAGCAATATTTTAAATATATCCCTTCAGGAAAAAGAAATAATAAACAACTAGGATGACATCAAATAAAACAATTTTTAAATTGTTGACTGAAAGAAAGAAGGTGAAGGGATTAGCAAAAAAACATACCTACATGACTCATGGACACAGACAACAATATGAGAATTACCTGAAGGTGGGGCTGGGAAGAGGTGAACAAAGGGGGAAAGGTAGGTACAACTGTAATAGCATAATCAATAAAATATAATAAAAAATATTCATTATATACATGCAAGAAATAAAAGAAAACACTAGAAGAAATCAACAGCAGGTTAGATGAAGCAGAGGATCAAATAAGCAATTTAGAGAACAAGAAAACATAACACACTCAAGCAGAGCAGAAAAAAAATATTTTAGCAGAAGAAGGTCTAAGGGTGCTCTAAAACAATGTCAAGCATGATGAATCTCATCATATCATATGGGTACAAAAAAAAAAAAAAAAGAACAAAGCAGGAGATTAAGAACCTGTTTAAACAAATAATGGCTGGAAACTTCACTAACCTGGTGAAGGAAAAAGATGCACAAGTCCACAAAGCACAGAAAGTCCTAAACAAGATAAAACCAATGAGGCCCACATCAAGACACATTACAATTAAAAAGATTCCTAGACAAAAATATTAAAGTTCATTATCATCAAAATATTATTGAAAGAAATGTTAAAGGACTTTCTTTAAGAAAAAGAAAGGGAATTTTGGAAGATAGAGGCCAAGTAGATGGAAGCAGATTCCACTTGCTCTTGCACCTACTTGAACACTCGGCTGACCTTCCAGACAACAAACTGAACATTCAACAAAATCTTAGCTGATATGAAAATTGGAAGCTAAGGAGTACAGAGATTCTTCACAATAGACGGTAAGGAGATTTTATCCATGGACATGAAAATACCCAGGGTGTGGTGCCTACACACCCTGCATCTGCAGAAAGCCTGGTCAAAGATCAAAGCTTTGTGGCTCCCTCCCATCCCATGGCAGAGAATCCTCAGGCCAGGGACAGGGAATGATTTGAATATGCAAAGTCTGAGAGGCCCAGGCTACCTACACATACATACACATATACACACACAATACACTCATAGCTGCAGTAGCAAATGCCAACCAAGAGCCAGAGAGAGCAGGATATTATCTGTGCCTGGGTCTGGTGGAAGAGGCTGGCCTTTACCAGCAGAGACTGTGATTCAACTTTTTGAGAGGTGGTGTGTAGAGAAAACCAAACTGTCACTCAGTGCTACAGTAGGAGAGCCAAGAGAGGCATGCTAAAAGGGGAGCATAAGCATGGGTAGGTACCCCATGCCCAGCTGCTATTGTAAACAAGAGTAAAGGATTGAGAACTCAGTTTTCCCTCTCAGTACAGCTGGGAAGGTTGAGAAGAAAGGAGAGAATCAAAGGATTTCTCAGCCCCAGCCTGGTGCAAATTCCCAGAATGGAGAAAGTGGGCCTCTGTATGCTGCAAGGGCAGTGGAGTGGGAACTATGCTTCTGAAGTTATTTAAAACCAGACAGAGCCACCTTCCCTGGTGGAACCTCCATGAAGGGAAGGTCACACAAAGTTCTTATCTCCTGCAGGAGCAGGAAATATCTGCAAAACAGGATGAACAGGCTCAAAAAACCTGCAGGGTGCATTTCCTCAAGAGAAAGACAGCAAGAGGAATGACTAAGGGACCCATTTAGAACTTCTCTCAGGGAAACAAAACACACTGATTCCTATGGCTATATTTCAGAGGCCAGCAAAGCAGGAAGATCAGAAGGCAGTGCAGCAAGGGGCATTCAGAACCCCACTCAACCTTGACTCACCCACAGGGCCTCTGTCAACTCTAAGAAGAAGAGAGCTGACCCTCTTACTCAGATTCCCTGCACCCCATGAAAATGACAGCTATTTAATCAGAAACTATATTGGAAATAGGCAAAAACCTGACAAAACTGGGTGGTTCAGGAGCAGGGGGAATACACCCAAAATTTTCCCAGAAGACTGAACAGTACCTCCCAAAGCAGACCAAGGGGACTAACCTCCCCACTCACAACAGAAACTCCTGCTAGAGGCAGGTGAAAGTGATACAGATGGGTGAAGTCAGAGGTTGAAGGAACTACCCTGGGATATTGAGCTGATAAAAAACCGAAGGTGGAGTATCGTGCTTAGTGAGATAAGCCAGGCAGTAAAAGTTAAATACTACATGTTCTCATTTAATACAGGAGACTAATGAACAAGCAAACAAGCAAACAAAACAGAACTAGAGATGTGAATACAGGGAACACACTTTCAGTGTGCAGAGGGGAGGGGACGGGGAGGGGGGAGAAGGAGGCAAGGAAGGGGAACAGTTTAGTCAAGGAACTAGCATTGATCACCCATGGACACAAACAACATGTGGGGTTGACTGTGGGGAAGGGGAGGGCAGAGTGGGGGAAATGAGATGAATGTAATATAACAATAAAAAATCTTTTAAATAAAAAAAAAGGTGGAAATAGAGTCAGAAGGCAAACATCAAATGACTGAGATAAATTTCACCTTTCACTTCTTCAGAATTTGCATTTTTCTTTTCTTTCTATCATATAGCCTCTTAATATTTCTTCTTTTGTTTCAATTCTCTTTCAACTAATTCACTACTCTTTGTGTTTTTTCATGCATATTATACACACACACACATATATATATATATATATATATATATATATATATATATATAGTTTTAAAAGTTTTATTTATTATTATTTTCAGAGAGAAGGGCAGGGAGGGAGGAAGAAAGGGAGAGAAGCAACAATATATGGTTGCTTCACCTGCCTTGAGACCTGGTTTGCTACCTGGTTATGTGCCCTTACTGGAGAATCAAACCAGCGACCATTCGGTTCACAGGTTGGCACCAATCCACTAAGCCACCAGCCAGGACTTTATTTTTTATTTTATTGCTTCTTCCTATTTCTTACTATTTCTCCTTCCTCTATACTCTCAAAAGCATTCTTCCTCCCTTTAGTCAACTCATTCTTTCTTCCTCTCTTACAATGCTCTCATATCCTTTCCACCTTTATAAATTGTGGCTTATTGGACATGGATGTTAGTGTTATTGCTGTTCTGCTTCAAGTGTTCCTATTCATTATTTTTCTTACTTCAAATCTCATAGGTTACTCTCCACCTGTCTTGCTCCTTTTTTCCTTCCCCCTTTAGGAATTTTATTTTTATTATTCCCTTTCATAGCCCGGATTCTATTCTTTACTCTTTTTAGTTTTCCTCCCCCTATTCTCTCAAAATCACTTTTTCTTTACTGTGGACCTCTCTCTCATTTTCTCTTTTGTATAATATTCTTTAAGATTTTATTTGTTATTTTTAGAGAGAGAGGAAGAAAGAGAGACAGAGAGGAAGAGAGACATCAATATATGGTTGCCTTTCACCTGCCTCCAGCTACCGACCTGGCTGGCGATCTGGCTTGCAACCTGGTTATATGCCCTGGCTGAGAATCAAACCAGTAACCTTTGGGTTCAAAGACCAGTGCCTGATCCACTGAGCCACCATCCAGGGCCTTAATATTCTTATTTTCTTTCCAACTTTATTAATCTTATCTCAGCTGTCATTGTTATTTACCCTGTTGTGGTTTTTCTGCAATTTTGTTTCCCTTGGGTCACTACCTTTTAATTTTATTTCAAACCTCATAGTATACTTTCCTTTTTCACTCCATTTTGTCATCACCCTGTTTTACTTCCCATTTTAAATTTTATTCTCTCCCTTTCTTTGCCTCATTTCTATTCCCTACTCATTATTTCTCCTCCCTCTTTTTACTAAAAATCATTTTTCTCTCCTTTAGTGATCTCATATTCCCTTTTCCTATCTTTTAATATTCTTAATCTCCCTTCACCTTTATTAATTGTACTCAATTGCTGTTGATACTGCTGATGTAGTAGAGGGGTATTTTTTCTGGCATAGGTTTAGATTTCTGGTATTAATAGCTTTGTTAGCTGGCACCTGTACAACAACATACAAGACATGACAGGACTTGTGAGCCCCAGTCAGCCAGCTGGAAAAGAGAATCCATCAAAGAATGTTCCACCAAAAATCAAAGCTCAAGTTCAACAAGACAGGTTATATAAACTGAATAAGGGGCAACCCTAGAGCATCCAGATCAGCAGATCAAAGAGTCCCACAGAACTTCTACCACATAAGTCTACCCCATGAAAATAGGTAGACAAAGAAGAGCAACCTGACCCACAGAAAAGCCAACAGATAGCAACACTCAATTATAATAGGAGGACTCACAGAACCCACACAAAGGAAATTCCTGGAACACTTGCTCAGGAGATCAAAAACACCATGCTACTGAACCCCAGCAAACATATACTATATAGGGCATTATACCAAGACTATGAGACATAGCAGGTATACCTAACACACAGAAACATAGCAGATATACTTAACACAGAGAAACAAATACAAAGGGGCAGCCAAAATGGAGAGAGAAAGGAATCTGCCCCTAATAAAATTAATCAAAGAACACTGTATAAATCTCCAGGAAAAATTAAATGAAATGGAGACAAGCAAGCTACCAGATACAGAATTGAAAACAATACCTAAGTGCTGGAAAGGATGCAAAGAAAAGGAAACCCTAGTTTTGGAGTGGCTGGAGGAGACAGCACGGAACATTGGCAGGTTAAAGTTGCCAGGAGTTCAGGCAGGAAGCAACTGGATTCTAGAGTGACTGGTCAAGAGTTCATAACAAGAGAACACTGCGAGTTGGTATGACCCCAGTTGAGAACATGAGAAGCCAGCAGCCTCTGGGCCTGCTGCTTCTAAACAAAGTCACCAGGGCAGCCCAGCCCAGCCCAGCCTAGCCCAGCACACCTATCTGCTCTGTTTAGGAGCAGCTTTAGACAGGCTCTTTGACTGGGTATTAGAGGAGAAAATACTGAGGATGGGTTAGTGCAAACTCATACTACTGGAGAATAGCACTCCTGCAGTGTACCATGTTATAGAAACAGATGGGAGGCACCTTATGAGTTTGGAAGAAATGGTAGGAGCACAGCCCTGACTGTGAGAGACTGAGTACTGGGGAGAGCCAGGGAGAGAGTATCCTCCTGGCTGGAGTGCAGTTCAGGGTGTGGCAGAGGTCCAGAGAGTGTTTCCATCTGTGTGCCAACACAACAGCTCTTCTGGGAGACTGGGACAGCAGCTAGGGGAAAGTTCTTATTAGAAGGGTGCACAGGTCTGCATGCATGCCCACCTGCCCAGGTCCCATGGCAGGAGTTAGGGAAAGCTGGTGGACCAGCAAATAGATCCCCAGAGCTGATTCATCCCCTGGCCTACAGAGGCCATTCTTAACTTGAACCACACCCCCAGATGATGTCAGCCTGATAGAAAATCATAGCCCCACCAACAGTTATTGCTCAGCCCTACCCCCAAGGTGTTTATGCCTGACTGCAAGATAGACACTTTAACAATGAAAAGAAAGAAATATAACACAACTATGCAAAATGCCTGTCTAGGTGCAGACTGGGGAATGACCTGGCATCACCAAGGGCAAACCCAGAAAAAAAAGAAAGGGAGAAAAAACAGTTATTACAGAGATGAATTTCACTGTGAACTTCTACATGAATTATTAGTCTCCAGAGCATGTCATTTTTAACATACATGTCTTATCCTCACAATTACTGCATTTAAGAAATTAGTGTTTATATTATAGTTTAAATTATAGTATATCTCAAATCTCATATTTTACACTTCCATTTTATTTCACTCCATTTCTCCACCCAATTTCCTCTTCTTTGGTTTTAAATTCTATTTTCTCTTCTGGTACAAATTCTTAGTTTCGTTTTAAATTATATTTTCCCTCCTGCTAGGACTCGTTTCCAATCCCCATTCTAATTATTTCTCCCATCTCCAGCCTCTCAAAACCTTTTTTTTTGTCATTAGTCACCACACTAATTTTGCCTGTTTGTAAAATATACTTGTTCTCTCTCAATTGTGACTAGTCAGTGTTCATTGAATGTTGATATGCAGAGGTAGCTGTAGTGTCTTTGCAAACTTATTTATAGATCTTCACTATTTTGGTATTTCATATCTCAAATCTTAGCATCCCCTGTTCCTACTCCACTTATACCTTCCTCCAACTTTTCTTTCTTTCATTTTCAATTTGAATTTTTCCCTGTCCTAGCCTGGATGCAACTCCTCACTCTTAGTACTCCTTCTCCCTATAATACCTCAAAATCACTTCCCTTTCCCCCACACATCTCTTACACCTTCCTTTCTCTCATTTTTACCTTAAACTAAGGATCCAACCTATAATAATGAAAGCTCACATATTGCTGATAGTGTTGTGGTGAAACTTATTCACTAATTTGGTTCCTATATTTTTCTTCTTTTCTAATTCAACTTCCTTATTTTTTTTTAACATATGTGTATTTGTTCTCTCATGGAGTGTGTGTGTGTGTGTGTGTGTGTGTGTAACTTCTGCTTAGGCTTATTACTTACTGTACACTTGCCCATTCTTGCTTCATTCTGATTCCCCCTGCCATTTCTATATAAGATGTAATTTTTTTTTCTCATTGCCCTGACGATACTATCATTGCTCTACCCTCTCACCTCTCAAAAATCATTTATAATTCAGTCAACCCAGTTGATTTTCCTCTCTTATACGAATCTTAATCTCTTTACATCCTTATTAATACTAGCTCAATTGTAGCTGAGAGAGAAGGTGATAGAGGGTGGAGGTTATCTGAGGAGGTAGGTATTATGTCCAGCTTACTTGCAGTTAAAGTCAGATTGAGGATGGAGGACATCTTTGAAGGTGTGGTTATTTTGCCTGGATTGGTGGTTCTCTTTTAGCAGCTCAACAACAGTACATAAGCCATGGTAGAAGGAATTACTTTCATTCACCTAGGCAAAAAGAAAGATCCACCAAAGAGCAGCACATCAGCCAAATCCAAAATACAATCAGACAGTCCAGATAAAGAGCATAAAAGGCATCTCAAGAGCAGCCAGTTCAAGAAATCTAGGAGACTGCACCACTGTACCCCACAGGCTCCTACCACAGAAGGTCACATCACCAAGTCAGGGAGTCAAAGCAAATAAATCTAAGTACAGACAAGCAAAAAGAGACATCTAAAGTGGAGAATAAAAGAAATAATCCCTCACCCAAAAAAAAAGGACAAATCCCCAGAAAGAGCACTAAATGAAAAAGAGGCAAGCAAATTATCAGACATGGAATTAAAAACAATGGCTAGTAGAAAGAAAGCTCAAAGAGGTCAGCAAGCCAAAAAATTACAAAGAACACCACAGAAACTACAAGGAACTTACTGAGAACTATACCAGCACTAAAAAGGACATGGAAACTGTTGTAACAACCAGGAGGAAATGAAGAATACAATTTCTGAGTTGAAGAACAAAGTAGGAAGAAACAAAGGAAGGCTAGAGGAAGCAAAGAATCAGTTCAGTGAATTGGAGGACAATGTAGAAAAAATATTCCCAGACAGCACAACTAAACAAAGACTGAAAAAGAATGAAGAGGTATTAAGAAAGCTCCAGGACAATATGAAATGTAATAATATCCATATCAAAGGGATACCAGAAGGAGAAGAAAGGAGCAAGGGATAGAAACCTCTTTGAAAAAGTAATGACAGAAAACTTCCCTAACTTGAGGAGAGAAAAAATCACCCAAGTTCAAGAAGCACAGAAGGTCCCAATCAGAATGAACCCAAACTGGCCCACTCTAAGACACATGATAATTAAAATGGCAAATTTCAAAGACAAGGAGAGAATCCAAAAAGCAGCAAGAGAGAAACAGCTAATTAAAAACATAGGGACTCCATTAAAGTCATCAACTGATTTCTCAACAGAAATACTACAAGCCAGAAAGGAATAGCAAAAAATATTCCAAGCAATGAAAAACAAAGGTGTGCAACCAAGAATACTCTACCCAGCAAGGCTCTCATTCAAAATGGAAGGTGAAACAAGGAGTTTCCCAGACAAAAGAAGACTAAAAGAATATACTCCCACCAAGCCAGCATTGCAACATATGCTAAAGGTTCTGCTTAAAGAAAAGGAAGAAACAGAGAGACAGAGCAGAACACAGGTACAAAAGGAAAAATTAACAATGAATAAGTACCTGTCAATAATAACATGAAATGAAAATGGATTAAATACATCATTCAAAAGACATAGGGTAGCTGAATCGATAAGAAACAAACTTTAACTATGAAAGCTTTAAAATAATCTTGTTATATCAGTGGATTGAGCACCAGCCTGAGAACCCAACTGTCACTGGTTCGATTCCCAGTTAAGACACATCAACAATGCCAGCCATATCTCCAGCCAAGTCCCCAGCAGAAGGCAAGTGAAAGGCAACCATGCATTGAGGTTTCTCTCCCTTTCTTCCTCCCTCCACTTTCCTCTCTCTAAAATTAACTAAAATCTTTAAATAATTAAATAAAATTATCTTGTGAGAAACAGATTTTACTAAATAATGTATAATTTTGTATTTTGTTGTATCTTCATTACTACAGTTAGTTTTCTTATATTAAAATTATTTCCTAAAATGGGAAAATCAAGTTTTTTGCAATAACTCTTAGAAAAATCAAATGCAGTTAAGGAAAAAGAAAAAAGAAAATGTGAATATGTATTACATAGAGTACATGCTATCATTCTTATTCACTGTTTTAAAAAAGTATGCTTGGAGATTCTCCAAGATGGCGACAGAGTAGAGAGCAGTGCTGATGGTGTTCTCAAGTACCAAAGCAGCTAGAGGACAGGATAAGGAGTGTGAGACGGCTTCAGGACCCTAGGGATTGGAACGGACTGCATCTGGACACAGGGGAACAGAGCCCAGAGGCAGAGGAGGCCAGCAGGGCAGTAGGTGGGGTGTTCCCGACCGACCGGCCGGCGGGCCGAGGTCGGCTCTGGGCAGGGGCAGCTCTGCCCAGAGGGGCGCGTTTGACTGGGGCCAGCTCCGGGCTCGCGGGTGACTGGAAGTCTCAGCAGTGAGGTGCAGGCGGCAAGGGCAAACGCAGTAGGGAACCCGGAATTGAACTCTTGCAGGGGAGGGACTGTGTGAGAGACTCACCCCAGCAAAGGGGAGAGGAGGCTCTGCGCCCGCGGGGCTAGAGGCGGAGAAGAGTCCTGCGGGAAGCCGGAGCGGGGGGACCGGGAAGTGCACCAGCGGGGCGGCGAGAGGGCCGAAAGCGGAGCTGCTGGGCCACCGGGGAAACAGCAGCTAGAAGCCCCTGCGAGGGGGGAGGCCCAGCCCTGCGCAACCACACAGGCCCCCAGGCTCCGCGGGAAAATCCAAAAGGCGAGCCAGAGAGCCGGCATGCCGGGAACTAGTGGCGGGAGATCCACCATTGCCGGAGACAAAGGCCGTGCTGCCCACGCCTGGGAGGGGCTCATCACAGAGGCCGCGTAAAGGACTCAGAGGAGAGCTGATTGGCTTGGGGGCGTGGTGCCCGCCCCGGAAGGGCGGGACAGTGTAGGCAGACCCCGGACAGTGTTGACTGACAGGCCCGGCCTCCTCCCGGAACTGCGGGGGCGGGACCAGTCATCACAGGGACCAGCGAAATTGCGGGGTGCCCTGCAGAAGTGCTGGGGGTGCGTCCTGGGCCTGAACCTCCACCAGGAGTGGGAGGGGGCTCCCTGCGGGCTCCAGGACACTGGCAGCCCTAACACCCAGCCAGGCTGCTGAAGGCCCAGCCTACCTGGGGGCGGACACTCAGAATCAGCCCTACTGCGACAATCAGAGGCCCTGCCACGCACCAAGACCGGCTAGAATATAGACTATAGACTGTAAAGTCCTGACCAAGAAAAAGAGGCAGCCTCAGGAAAGGGATTGCTGCCAATCTCAAGCACCTGAATTATACCGAGAGCAATATGAACTATTAAGCCCCAACATAGCCTTTGCAAAAGTTACTCCTCACATATTCTTAATCCCCCCTGTACCTCAATCTACATAAATACCCAAGACCCTCCCCTACTCTCGAATTAAAGTCTGTTCACTATGTGGCTATAACACATTCCCAGTCCTCAATCTAAGTATTCCTCCCTTCCCCAGCCTTTCAAAACCCATTCTTTATTCTTTTCCTCCTTCCTCTTTTTTTTTTTTTTTTTTCCTTTCTTTCTTTCTTTCTCCTTTCTTTTCTTCCTGATAAAACCCACTGGTCCTAGCTCCACCGGGACCAACAGAGACCATAAAGGGTGAACAGAAACCTAAACCTTTTCTTTATTAATATTGAGTTCTCTTTGTCTTGGGACTTTCTCCCTTTTTTTCTTTTTTTCTTTTCTTTTTTTCTTTCTTTTTTTTTTTCTTTTTTTTCTTTCTTTTCCTCTGCTAAAAGCCCTCAGGTCCAGGCTCCATCTGGACCAGTCAGGGATTATTAAGGGTGAACAGCCATCTAAACCCTTTCTTATTATTATTATTATCATTTTTATTTCTTTTTT
The DNA here is from genome assembly GCA_004026585.1 of Noctilio leporinus. Taxonomy (NCBI): domain Eukaryota; kingdom Metazoa; phylum Chordata; class Mammalia; order Chiroptera; family Noctilionidae; genus Noctilio; species Noctilio leporinus. Next base: position 262 of record PVIW01018242.1, on the reverse strand, counting down.
CCTTTTGCAATTTTTTCGTTTTGTTTTGTTTTGCTTTGTTTTTGTTTGTTTGGTTGGTTGGTTGGTTTGGTTTGGTATTTTGTTTTTGTTTTTTTTTTTGTGTATGTTTTTGTTTTTTGTTTTTTGTTTTTGTTTTTGTTTCTGCTAAAAGCCCACAGGCCCAGAATACAACCAGACAGCCCAAATAAAGGACACACCAAGAACAGCAAGTGGAGAAAATCTGGGAGACGGCAACATTGAACTCTACAAATATCCTATCACA
>PVIW01018241.1:0-12078 GCA_004026585.1 Noctilio leporinus | reverse complement strand
GGGGAGGGAGAGGTAGAGGCAAAGATGGGGAGCAGCTTAGACAAGAACCTAGTATAAAGGAACCATGGACATGGACAACAGGTGGGATTGACTTTGGGGGGAATGGGTGGGTGGGTGGGGGGACAGAGGGGAGCAAAAAGGGGATGGATGTAATACAACAACAATAAAATTTAAAAAAAAAAAAAAAAAAAAAAAAAAAGATTACATATATTCATCACCCTTGATAATCATGGATATCATTAATATTAGTAATATTTGTAAAAATTGAATAAATGCTGGAGGCATGGTACGTAAATTCTGGGTAAAGAGTTTTCTAGAGTCTGGTTTGGGTTTTGAGTTCTCAAAATTGGATGCCATAGACAGACAGTTGTTATGTGCTGGTCATTCGGATACTTAATGAATTTTCACTGAGCAACATGTGACAGGCATTTTGGAGGACCCTGGGAATACAGTGGAGAACAAGGCGAAAGTGGGCCTGCTCCCAGGGCTCAGACTGTAGAGTGGTGCAGAAGGCCTGCAGTGGTGGGAGGGCCATAAAATACTTGCAGTATCCCTAAGCTTTAAGGATCAAAGTTCAGCCCTAAAGAATGACAAAACCATGTTGAATTGATCCTGAACGGATCCTTAGAAGCACATTAAAACTGCTGTCACTAGGCTTTATTGACTGTTTTCCATTTAATAGTCTTAGTAATAATCAGAAAAATTCCATGTGGAAGAATCTTCCTGAAATGAAGAATCAGGAAGGAGACTGAGAACAGGCTTCTCACAAACACTTCTTGCTCAAACTTGTGTTATACTAACATTTTACAAGAACAGACTCCTAGAGTAAGTATTAAGCCTTTTCAAACCTCAAGTAAAAAACAATTTTATTGAAACCTTTTAAAAAATTCTACCCTTATATCTGTAACGATCTTTCTATGTAACAAGTTAATGCACATCCTGTAAAATAAAATACTTTCTTATTTTACAGTCTCCAAAAACATAGACAAGCCAAACAAAATGTCAAATTCTAACACCTGTTACAAATAAACATACACACACAATGTTAGTAATGCTTTTTAACGTAATAGATGTAAAATAATTACTTAAATTTTAACTTATTTGATTACTACCAAAGGCAAGCATTTAAAACTATTTATGAATTTTGTGTTTTCTAAAGTGATGTTCTATTTTCAAATTAAGTTTTTCAGAGTTCTTATTGTATTAAGGATTCATTCATTTACTCCACCATTTATTGAATGCTGTATATGTGTCAGAAACAATTCTAAATGCTTGGGATATAGCATTTAACAAAAGAGACAAATTCCCTGCTATCATGGTACTTACATTGTTATGGGCTAGACAATAAGTGAAGTAAGTTAAATATAACATCTATTAAATAATGAAAAATACTAAGAGAAAATATAAAGCAGAAAGATTAATACAATTAGGAATGGGAGTTGGAGTTTTAGATGGGGTAGACAGGGAAGGAATCCTAAAATGTAAAAATAAAAATATGATGGAAGTAAAGGAGCTAGTTGTGCACACAGTTTAGGGAATGTTATTCTAGGCAGAGGTAACAACAGTTAAAAAACCCTGAGGTGGTAACATGCCAGTTACAATGAAGAGGCTGGTGTGGCTGAAATAGAGCAAATGAGAGGGGGAGTGGTGAGAGATAAGAGAAAAATGGTAAGTGGAGGGAAGGAGGGCAGATCAGGTTGGGTCTTATGGGCTATATTAATGATTTTGGCTTTTACTCTAAATGAGATGGGGAATTGTTAGAGAGTTTTGAACATGGGAGTGATATTATCTGCATATAATTTAAGATGATTGCTTTGGTTGCTCTGAGGAGAGGACTAGGGAAGAAGAATGGAGAAAGGGCAGAAGCAGAGAGACCAATTTGAAAACTATGGTAATAATCTAGTGAAAAGATGTTGGTGACCTGGACCAGAGAAGTAAAAGTGGTGAGAAGTAATCATGTACTAGATATAACTTAAAGGCAAAGCTGACATAATTGCTGGCAAAACTGATGTGAAATGGAAGTGTGACAAGATGATAATATTTTTTTAATGACAACTGGAAGAATGGTTATTAACTGAGGAAGGAAGAAAAGAAGGAAAAACTGGCTTGGGGCTTATGGAGAGAGTGAGATTATAGTTTGGAATGTATTATGTGAATAGTGAGATACCCATTAGACATTCAGTTGGAGATATTAAGTTTGCAGTGGTATATACAAGCCTGAATTTCAAAAGGAAGACCTAAGATCTAAGCTGGAAACATACATTTGGGAATTATTAGCATGTAGATGATCTTTAAAGCCAAAGGACTGGATGAGATCATTTAGAAGGTAAAGGTAAAGGGTCATTCCATCCCCACAAAGTTTGGGAAATCAAGCGGAACCAGCAAAAGAGACTGTAAGGGACAAGTTTAGAGTGGTTGGAAGAAAACTAGTTGAGTATAATATCCTAGAAACCAAGGGAAGAGTGTTTTAATGAGAACTATGTAGGATGCTGTAGATAGGCCAAGTGAAATGAGGACTGAGAAAGGAACATTGACTTTAGCAACATGAAAGTCCCTGTGACTCTGAAGAGCAGTTTCAGTGGAATATGGGGCCACAGAAAGAATTGGAGAAGAAGAATTGAAGACACCAAGTATGCACAACTTTAAGTTTTTCTCTAAATGGAAGGGAGTGGAATGGCAAGGCTAGATGGAGTTAAGAGGTATATAACAGTGTTTAATATCTATTGAAACCAAACAAAACTAACAACAAGCAAAACAGAACCAAATGTATGAATACAGTGAATAGGCCTTCAGTGGTCAGGAGTAAGGGGGTTGGGGGGAGGGGGGAGGCAGAGGCAAAGAAGGGGAGCAGCTTAGACAAGAACCTAGTATAAAGGAACCATGGACATGGACAACAGGTGGGATTGACTTTGGGGGGAATGGGTGGGTGGGTGGGGGGACAGATGGGAGCAAAAAGGGGATGGATGTAATACAACAACAATAAAATTTAAAAACAAAAGAAAACAACAACAACAAAAAACAACATTGGTTTGGGTAAGCAAATGGCGCCTTAGAGTACCAGGAATGAAAATAAAGTGACATAATAAGAATAATAAAAAAATATGTATCTATTGAAATAATTCAATGCAAAGAAACTTGAAGATGCAGGAGAGAAAGAACAAATGCTATAGATGTGTTTTTAAGTAGCAAGAGCAAATGTTAGGGGGTTGAGGAGAGGAAAAGAATAAAATAACCACTTAGAAGTGTGGGGCAGAGAATAGGGTAGATACATGTGATTTCCAGGCATCATAGAAGACTCACTTGATATTAGTATTTGTGACTTTAAAATGAACCTACTCCTAGTGGTTTTTAAATTTTTCTCCTGTGATGTTCATCTTCACAATTGTAGCCACAGAGTAGGGGGAGAGTTGGATGTAGCCAGGTTGTTGGTTCCATGAATAAATAGAAATAATGTGAGAGAGCAAGGCAAGGAAGTCTGAGTTGACAAGAATTAATTATATTGATTGACTGGATTTAGGTAGGTAAATAGATAAGTGATATTAGGAAGAGGGTAAGGGACAGTGAAAAATTGGTAGAATGAGTAGAATGAAGTAATGGAAGTTCCTGATGGGTTAAAAGACTGTTGAGTTGAAATATTAGAGGAAGTGAGGTGAAAAGATAGAAAAATACTTTCCCCTTCAGCCATCAAGTGTTTTTAAAATAGAACAGTCTTCATTTTAACCACCATACTGGTTTTAGAAAACATGAGTGACTATTAGCTATATTTCAGTAGTGGTTACAAAATGGTAATTTTAAAATTTTATTTTAAAATTTTAAATTGTTTTATTGTTGTTTTATTACATCAATCCCCTTTTTCCTTCCCTCTGTCCCCTTCCCCATCCACCCACTTCCCCAAAAGTCAACCCGCTTGTTGTCCATGTCCATGGTTCTTCCATACTAGTTCCTTGACTAAACTGCTCCTGTTCTTTGCCTCCTCCTCTCCCCTCCCATCGCCTCATCCCCTCTGCCCACTGGAAATCCATTCATTGTATTCATGTATCTGGTTCTGTTTTCCTTATTTGTTTGTTTTGTTCATTATTGTCCTGAAGTGGGTGACTGGCTTCTTTCACTAAGCATAATACTTTCTAGTTCCATCCATGTTGTTGCAAAGGGTAGGAGTTCCTTCTTTCTTCCTGCTGTGCAGTATTCCGTTGTGTAAATGTACCAAAGTTTTTTGATCCAGTTATCCACTAATGGGTACTTAGGCTGTTTCTAGCACTTGGCTATTGTAAATAGCATTGCTATAAACATAGGAGTACCTAGGTTCTTCTGAATTGGTGTTTCAGGGTTCTTTGGGTATAGTCCTAGTAGTGGAATTGCTGGATCCAAAGGCAGTTCCATTTTTAGTTTTTTAAGGAAACTCCATACTGTTTTCCATAGTGGCTGCACCAGCCTGCATACCCACCAACAGTGCACCAGGGTTCTTTTTGCCCCACATCCTCACCAATACTTATTGTTTGTTGATTTGTTGATGATTGTCATTCTGACAAGTGTGAGGTGGTATCTTATTATTATTTAAAAATTTTATTGTTGTTGTATTACATCCATCCCCTTTGTATCTTATTGTGGTTTTAATTTGCAACTCTGATGGCTAGTGATGTTGAGCCATCTCAACATCACTATGAACATTCTTTCATATGCCTTTGGGCCCTTTGTAAGTCTCCCTCAGCAAGTTGTCTGTTCAGGTCTTTTGCCCATTTGTTAATTTGGCTGTCTGTCACTCTGGTGTTGAGTTGCATTAGTTCCTTATATATTTTTCAGATCAAACCCTTGTGTGAGGTATTATTGGCAAATATGTTTTCCCATGCAGTCAGTTCCCTTTGAATTTTGCTGATGTTTTCTTTATCTGAACAGAAACTTTTTAGTTTGATATAGTCCCATTTATTTTGTTCTTTGATTTCCTTTGCCCTTTCTGAAGTATCAGTAAACATTTGGATTTTTTTTTTTTTTTTTTTTTTTTTTACTATAGGAAATAAACATTAACTCAGATCACTAATATCTCTGGAACACTCTCACACACAAACTTCCTACCTCTTCCTCAAATACACTGACACTATTTTGGTTAAATTTCCATTTAGTTGTCGTTTTGGTTAAATTCCCTCTTAGTTGTTACTTAAATAATTCTTTTGAAATGTTTCAATACACTAAAATATGTTAGATTTTTGTCAGTGTTATAATTTTCTTGGTTATGCACTTTCATAAAGCTCCATGTGAACTGTTTATTCTCTGGTACAGAGCTATGGATAAATTTATGGGGCATTTCCTATTCATTTACATCTCATCCCTTTCCATTCTTTTGCATCTTCCAATTGACATGCACTCCTATTTCTTTTCATTTTATGCCTAAGCTCCACATGATCACACCAGTCATCCTTGCACTTATTAGCTCCTATTTGTGTTATGAATATTCTTAGTCTTTCTAATGGACCCAAATATCATTTTGTTACAGCATTACCTTAGTTTCTTGTGAGTGTATGTTTCTAAAACCACAAAGCAAGGCTGGTCTAATGGCTTTTATTTTCTTCTCCAGCCCTGCCTTCTCAGGTCCTGTCCATTCCCAGAAAGAAGTGGAAATGACTGAGTCCCAGGTACATTTTAAATAACATATTTGTTCCTTGCTTTATTCTATAGTATGGTTTAAAAGGATTGTAGCAATCCATGCAGTAAATTGGAAAATCTTATATAGATATTTTCAGAGGAAACAGAGTTGGAAGATTAAAATCAGGAAAGAGTTAAAATGTGGTTTTGCAGAAAAGTATTCATTCAGAGAGATTAAAGTTGGGCTTCAATTTTGAGTTTCATTATTACAGGTAAAGCAAACCAGAGCACAAATTTATTACATAATTTTCATCGTACATGAGGATAAAAAAGCTTACTTATTAGCAGAAGTAAGCTTTTCATTGGCACCTAGGTCAATGAATACATTATTATATGACCTCTTGTAGTTGATAAATTCAGGTTTTTTAATGATTTGTTTTGATCAGTGATAAAATGAAGAGTATATGTTAATATGGTTTAGCATGGGAAAGAACACAAATGAGGATTATCAGAAAAAGGGAATAATTATAGTATTGCATGTAATAGAAGACTACACAACAATAAAACGAATAGCAGATTACTGCTTCTCATAAGAACATAAATAAATCTCACAAAAATATGGAGCAAGAAAAGCCAGAAATATATAAATATAAAATGTATAGCAGAATTCAATTTATTTTTTGTTCTTTGAAAAAAAATCAAATAACCTTTGAAAAATGTAATTAGAAGAAGGAGCCCTCAATTTCACAAATATTGCTACTGTTTTCCTTCTCTGGTGATGTTACATTGCATAAGATCAAATTAGGATCCATTTTTTTCCATTTCAATATGGACCAAATGATTCATATGATACTTATGGACTGACATAGCTTTTGGAATAAAGGCCTCCCAAATTTTTCAGAAATCTAATTTTTGCTAAAAGCTTTGTCCTCTAACTTTCCGAGTTGAAACACTCCACTGACTTAGTTGATTCAATAGTTCATCCTCTGGACATAACTGGAAACTTTTCCATCTGCCCCACTCAGTGTCTTCTCTTCAATTCCCATACTTAATTAACCAAATTGAATTTTTGGTATCCATCTGTGTGGAGGAAGTAGCAAAGATGTGTGGCCTGAAGTTGGACTGAGCTTGAGGTGCAATCCTCATGTTTTAATGCTCTTCAAAATACTATATTTTTCTTTTTCTTTTGAAAAGATTTTAGTTATTATTTTTAGAAAGAGAGGTAGGGAAAGAGGCAGAGAGGGAAAGGGACATCAATATATGGTTGCCTTTCACCTGCCTCCAGCTATGGACCTGACTAGAGACTTGGCTTGCAACCTGGTTCCGTGCCCTCACTGGGAATCGAACCAGTGACTTTTGGGTTCAAAGGCTGGCACCTTATCCACTGTGCCACCAGCCAGGGCTATTCTTCTATCTTTAAGAAGCCAATGGTATGTAGAAGATCCCAAAGCAAGTGAAGGCAACAAATAGAGGTGACTGAAAACAGTGATTAAACTTGATCATTTTGTAAAACAGCAAGATATACTTGCTGTTTAGGGAGTAAGATTTACAGATTTTGCCAGCGTTTTGCCTTCTCTCTCTCTGATGAATAAAACCCTTTATGTAGCTAACTCTGTCTACCATCTTTTGTCCTGTGGCTCACAGCCTCAATTAAATTAGGACATCCCATCTTCACTTCAGATTTAACATGGCTAAACAGCTTAAATTGCTTTTTTATGTCTCAAAATTTATGCTCCTGAACCTACTGAACTACAACCTTAAACTTTAATGCACAAGTGGCCTCTCTTTTCAAGGGAATTTTAAACTCTGAAGAAAGAGACCATAATTTAGACATTTAAAAACCCCTAATACTTTACAAAAAAATGCTCAGTAAATAATTGTCAATGGACAAATCAGGACAAATCAGAAATAGTTAAATATGTAACAGCAATATAGAAAATTGACAAAATTTGCAAAATTTGATTATTTGGGTATTTTAAAACACTCTGATTCTTGTAATAAAGAAGACCTGTTTTATAATCCTAAACAGAGCTAACAAAAAAAAATTTTTTCCCCTGCCCAAGGAAATATATCAGAAAAAAAATATTACTGCCAGGAATTTCTGAGATTTTTATTGCCTTTCTCATAGGATTTTTATAGTTTTGAGTTTAACATTTGTCTTTAATCCATTTTGAGCTTATTTCTGGTGTGTAGTGTAAGAAGGTGGTCTAGTTTCATGTTTTTGCACATATCTGTCCAATTTACCCAACACCACTTATTGAATAGGATGTCTTTACACCATTGTATGTTTTTCCTATTTTTGTCAAATACTAATTGACCCTAAAGGTGTGAGTTTATTTCTGGGCTTTCTATACTGTTTCAGTGATCTGTATGTCTGTTTTTATGCCAGTACCATGCTGTTTTGCTTTGTAGTATAGTTTGATTTCAGGTAGTGTGAGTCCTCCAACTTTCTTCTTTCTCAAGATTGCTGTGGTATTTTGGGGTCCTTTATGGTACCATATAGATTTTTGGGATATTTGTGCTAGTTGTGTGAAATACGCCATTGGTATCTTGATAATAATTGCATTGAATCCATAGATTGGTTTGGAAAGTCTGGACATTTTAATAATATCAATACTTTCTATTCATGAACATGGCATATGCTTCCATTTGTATCTTCTTCAATTTCTTTCTTTAGCATCTTATAATTTCTCAAGTAGAGGTCTTTTACATCCTTTGTTAAATTTACGTTATTCCTACATATATTGTTATGAAGCAATTGTCAATGAGATTGTTTTCTTAATTTTCCTTTCTGAAAGGTCATTATTGGTGTATAAAAGTTCCACTTATTTCTAGATATTAATTTAGTATTTTGATGCTTTGCCAAATTCATTTGTTAAATCTAGTAATTTTATGGTGGACTCTTTAGGGTTCTCTGCATACAGTATCATGCCATCTGCAAATTACAGTTTTTTCTTTAATTCTTTGAATGCCTTTTATTTATTTTTCTTGTATGATTTATGTGGCTGGGACTTCCAGTGCTATATGGAATAAGAGAGGTGAAAGTGGACATCACATCTTGTTCCTGATCTTAAAGGGAACACTTTTTAGTTTTTTCTCTTTGAGTATGATTTTGGCAGTGGGTTTATCATGTATGGCCTTTATTACTTGGGGTATGTTCCCTCTCTTCTCACTTTGCTGAGAGTTTATCACAAATGGGTGCTGGATTTAATTAAATGCTTTTTCTACTGATAGGATCATGTGGATTTTATCCTCCATTTTGTTTGTGTAGTGTATCATGTTTATTGGTTTGTAAATATTGCACCTATTTGGCATCTCTGGAATAAATATCATTTGATCATGATGTATGACTTATTAATGTATTGCTAAATTTGGTTTGCTGTAGATTTTAGCATCTATGTTCATTACGGATATTGCCCTATAATTTTGTTTTTCTTTTTTTCTTTTGTTGTAGTGGTTTTGCAATTAAAATGAGCATGGGAGTCTTCTCTCTTCTTTAATTTTTTGAAATAGTTTGAGAAGGATAGGTGTTAGTTCTTCTTTGAATGTTTGGCAGAATTCACCTGTGAAGCCATCCATTCCAGGCCTTTGCTTCTTGAAAGTTTTTAATTATTGCTTCAATTTCACTAGTTGCAATCTGTCTATTGAGATTCTCTGATTATTCCTGATTCAGTTTTAGAAGATTGTATATGTCTACAAACTTATCCATTGATTCCAGATTGCCAAATATGTTGGCATGTAGTTGTTCATAATGTTTTCTTATAATTCTTGGTACATTATTTCTTTGGTATAAGTTGTTACTGCTCCTCATTCACTTTTGGTTTCTTAAAAAGTTGGACCCTGTCTTATTTTTTCTTAATGAGTCTGGTTAAAAGTTTTTCAATCTTGTTTATCTTTTTAAAGAACTGGCTCAATATCATTGATTTTGCATTGTTATTTATTTATTTTTTAAAAATTTTATTGTTGTTGTATTACATCCATCCCCTTTTTGCTCCCCTCTGTCCCACTCCCCACGCACCCATTCCCCACAAAGTCAATCCCACCTGTTGTCCATGTCCATGGTTCCTTTATACTATGTTCTTGTCTAAGCTGCTCCCCTTTTTTGCCTGTACATCCCCCTCCCCACTCCCCCATTCCCCTGACCACTGAAGGCCTATTCCTTGTATTCATATACTTGGTTCTGTTTTGCTTGTTGTTAGTTTTGCTCATTATTGTCCCGTAATGGGTGAGATCATATGATATTTGTCCTTCACTGACTGGCTTATTTCACTAAGCATAATACTCTCCAGTTCCATCCATGTTGCAAAGGGTACAAGTTCCTTCTCTCTTTCTGCTATATAGAATTCCATTGTGTAAATGTACCAAAGTTTTTGGATCCATTCATCCACTGATGGGCACTTAGGCTGTTTCCAGCACTTGGCTATTGTAAATAGTGCCGCTATGAACATAGGTGTGCATAGGTTCTCATGAATTGGTGTTTCAGGATTCTTTGGGTATAGTCCAAGTAGTGCAATTGCTGGATCAAAATGCAATTCCATTTTTAGTTTTTTAAGGAAACCCCATACTGTTTTCCACAGTGGCTGCACCAGCCTGCATTCCCACCAACAGTGTATGAGGGTTCCCTTTGCCCCGCATCCTCGCCAACACTTGTTGTTTGTTGATTTGCTGATGATTGCCATTCTGACAGGTGTGAGGTGGTATTTTAATGTTTTAATTTGCATCTCTCTGATGACTAGTGATGTTGAGCATTCTTTCATACGCCTCTGGGCCCTTTGTATATCTTCCTCAATGAGTTGTCTGTTCAGGTCCTTTGCCCATTTTTCTGTATTTGTGGAGGCTTGTCTTGTGACATACCATGTGGTCTATCTTGGAGAATGATCCATGTGCATTTGAAATTTTTGATTTCATCTTTGATCTCATTGTTGATCCCTTCATTGCTTATCATCTTCATATGATTTGAAGATATCATATCATCTTCAAATAATGACAGTTTGACTTCCTCCTTTCCAATTTGGATACCTTTGATTCCTTTTTCTTCTCTGATGGCTATAGCTAGAACTTCCAAGACAATGTTGAATAGAAGTGGAGAAAGTGGACAGCCTTGTCTCATTCCTGATTTTAGGGGGAAAGCTTTCAGTTTTTGTCCATTAAGTATGATGTTGGCTTCAGGTTTCTCATAGATGGCCTTTATGATGTTGAGGTATGCTCCCTCTATTCCCATTTTGCTGAGGGTTTTTATCTTAAATGGCTGCTGCATTTTATCAATGCTTTTTCAGCATCTATTGATATGATCATATGGTTTTTATCTTCCAACTTGTTGATGTGGTGTATTACATTGATTGATTTACGAATGTTGTACCATCCTTGCATCCCTGGGATGAAGCCCACTTCATCATGGTGTATGATCTTTGTAATATAGTGCTGAATCCAATTGGCCAATATTTAGTTGAGAATTTTAGCATCTATATTCATTAGAGATATTGGCCTGTAGCTTTCTTTCTTAGTTGTGTCTTGCCCTGGTTTTGGGATTAGAGTAATATTGGCCTCATAGAAAGAGTTTGGGAGTCTTCCCTCTTCCTGAATTTTTTGGTATAGTTTGAGGAGGATAGGAGTTAGTTCTTCTTTAAATGTTTGGTAAAATTCACCTGTGTAGCCATCTGGTCCAGGGTTTTTGTGCTTTGGGAGATTTTGGATTACTTCTTGAATTTCACTAGTTGTTATTGGCCTATTCAGGCTTTCTGCTTCTTCTGGGTTCAGTTTTGGTAGATTATACCTTTCCAGAAATGTGTCCATTTCATCCATGTTGTCATATTTTTTGTCATAGAGTTGTTTGTAGTAATTTCTTATAATCTTTTGTATTTTTGAGGTATCAGTTGTGATTTCCCCTCTTTCAGTTCTGATTCTGTTTATTTGGGTCCTCTCTCTCTTTTTCTTGATGAGTCTGGATAAGGGCTTGTCAATTTTGTTTATTTTTTCAAAGAACCAACTCCTGGTCCTGTTGATTCTTCCAATTGTAGTTTGAATCTCTGAGTTATTTAGTTGTGCTCTGATCTTGATTCTTTCCTTCCTTCTACTTGCTCTAGGCTTTGTTTGTTGTTGCTCCTCTAGTTCTTGCAGCCTTGTGGTTAGGTTGTTTTTATAAACTTGTTGTAACCTTTTTTGGAAGGCCTGTATTGCTATACATTTCCCCCTGAGAACTGCCTTTGCTGTATCCCATAGGTTTTGGGCTGTTGTGTGTTCATTGTCATTTGTTTCCAGGAACTTTTTGATTTCATCTTTGATCTCATTGTTGATCCCTTCACTGCTTAAAAGCATGTTATTCAGTCTCCATGAGTTAGAGAATTTTTGGGTTTTTCCCTTGAATTTGGTTTCTAGTTTCAAGCCATTGTGATCTGAGAAGATACTTTGTATGATTTCAATTTTCCTGTATTTGTGGAGGCTTGTCTTGTGACATACCATGTGGTCTATCTTGGAGAATGATCCATGTGCATTTGAAAAGAA
>PVIW01018240.1:0-12083 GCA_004026585.1 Noctilio leporinus | reverse complement strand
AGGTAAGATTTGGCTAGGTGGCTAGATGGGACCTGCTCCTGGGTAGCAGGTGAGGCTGGGACTGAGCTGTGTGGCACACACCTTTGGTCCAGCCTCTATACTTGACTCCCATGCCAGAACACAGCCAGGGAGTGAAGGAATAACAATTTACACACTCGGACCCTCAACTGAAAACTGGTGATGCCAGGGCACCTGACCCAGGTCTGCAGAGTGACCTGTGGCTTATTCCCCAAGCCCTTCCCTAACTGCAGAGCTATGAACACACCATCTCCTGAAGCTTGTCCCTTTGGAACAAGCTGCTGAGGCTTCCTGGGGAAGAAGATCCTAGGATTTTAGGGCAGTGCCGCACCCACATGAAGTGGACTAGTCTGTTTGCACAGACATTGTGTCAAACACAAAGACGTTGGTTTTTTGACCAAATGCCTCAGCCGGAACCCAGCACTCAATCAGGTCTGAGTTAGTCCCACCACATGCTGGTCACCCACAGGAATGAGATGGCTGAGGGAAGGTTGGTCACATTTTCCCCTATTCGACCTGGCTGTTCTCATTCAGTGAACTTCATGGTGGATGGGCTGAGCCCCTGCAATGCAAACGCCACATGGTAGCCTCCACACCCTCAAACTTCCAGTTTTCACTTTCAGGGGCAATCATATTTTAAGTTCAAGCTAATCATAAAGAGAAAAAGGAAGGAGGCTCCTCATTACAAATCACGAGCCACTTGATAAGACCTGCGGGTTTGCAGAAGCTGTTGTGGGAACAGGTTGGCAGGGCCCCTTGCAACAATCTGTGTTGGCAAACAGAGCAGAAGTTCCCAGCCCAGGACAGGCCCTCCTCACACTGTTCACCTCTCTTCCTTTAGCAGTAGCAGGAGGCAGACAGAGTGCAGGGCCCACAGCAGTGTCCCTGCTACCATAGTTACCTGCTCTTCCCTCCAGGGTGTCACATGTATGGAGTGGGAGCCTAGGGTGGGAAAGTGGACTGACAAGTGTGTGTTCCAAAGGCAGCCTGAGCACTGGACAGCCAGGGAAACCATCCTGTGCTCACCATGTAGGACTAGTGGGAGGGGCAGCACAGATTGGGCCCTGAGCTTCCAGAGGTGGGGGTGGCCAGGGTAGGTGTGGGCCGGAAGTGCAAGTGAGCCTGAACTCCATGCTGCATCATAAAGCTAATAAGAGCTCAGCAATGACCACTGGATAAAGACTCAGAGGCCAAACAGTGCTGACTTATGTGTTCCAAGAGAATGAGGTTTTAATGGATTATAATCTAGCACATAGTCCAAACCATAGTTAGGGGCTATACTGAGTCCCTAACAGAGGTCCTCACCCTCCGGACCTAAGATGCACCTTATTCAGAAAGGGTCTTTGTGGGAGATCAAGTTAGGAAAAAGCCCTTAGGGTGGATCCTTATTCAAATGGCTGATGACCTTTTGAGAAGAGGAGATCAGGACAGATATACTAGCAGGTGAGGACACAGAGAAGGAAGCCATTCTCAAGCAAACAGATACCTGAAGCCAGCAGGGCTGGGACAGAGGAATAGGTCCTCCTTTGGGGCCTTCAGAGGGAGCACAGCGCTGCCCACACCTGGATCTCAGACTTCTGGCCGTAGAACTGAGAATCAACTACCTTGTTTATTAAGAAGCCCAATCTGTAGTGCTTGTCACAACAGCGGCCAGGGGAAACTGGGACAGTTCATTGTGCTGATAAGGGGGGAGGGTAGGAAGGGTTCCTGGCACTCACAGGCCTAGCTTGTGAAGGAGCTGAGGTGGAAAGAGGGGTTAGCAAATGACACAAAACCTCAAGCCTCCCTGAGGCACAAGACTGAGGTACAAAGGCCGGTGTCTCCTGGGCACAACAGAGCACAGCCAAACCTGAAGGACCTCAGACCTGCCACCCAATCCGTGAGCGTGGGAGGGCTGGCCTGGGAGCTCTGTCATGGGGGACAGGGTCCCATAGCAAGCACTTGGTAGGGGCCTGGTGAGAGCAAGCTTGAGCTGTACACTGAAAGGCTATAGTGTTGCTTTAATGTTCTTATTAAACCCACTCTTCTTTGTTGGGCAACACAGATTGACCACTTGCATCATTGAGAAAGCTGTGGTGGGCCAGGTCTCACCTTCCTCCAGTCTCCACAGCTCTGTGACCCGCACCCTGGCATCCCCTCAATACCTGGTAAAGCCAGGGGCTGTCTCTGCACCCACAGCAGGTGAGAGCTGATGCTCATGTGTAAGCACCTGCACTCTATCCAGGACACTGAAGCAATAAGCCTCACTGAGAATAAAAGAGTGTGTGCACTGGGGGACTGGAGGGGTGGACATCTTGAGGATGGGAAGTGCCTCAGTGAGGGGCTGGGAGCAGGGAATGACCCCTGGCCTTGACTCAGTGTGGAGGGCAGAGCTCAGAGGGAGAGTGGCTCCTGTCTGTATCTGGAGCCCACTCTGCTATAAGATTCCTTGCAAAGCCCCTTCCCCCTCAGGACAACAGGCAGGTGCTGCCCCAGTCAAAGGATACACACATCAGGTAGCATGGGAATAAAGATAGAATACATAGCTAAAGCCATCATCAGGAATATGACCCTGGAAAATGTCTGGTATATGTTGAGGGGCATCGTGCAGCCATTCACTCTGGACAGGTGAGGATGTTGTCTTATCCTGCTGGTCACAGGTCCTGGGAGGACCTCTTTGTGGCTCCTGCCACAATGGTCCATTTGCAAGACAAAAGAGGGGAGCATGGCAGGACCTTGGCCTCCTTCCCACAGTCTGGCCTGGCTGGGGAAACTCCAGGGCCACCAACTCACCACCCTCTATCACCTGGCATTGCTGTTGGTAGCAGAGGTGGCAGGGATGGGTCTGTGGCTGGATCAGGCAGAGGACCCAGCACAAGGGGATCAAGGGAACCCCAGTAGAGTCCAGCATGATGCAGCCATGATGCAGCTGTGGGAAACAGCTCTTAGAGGGTATGTGCCCCACAGAACTGAGGAATTGGAAGGCATACCAACTGATCTGAGCCACAAGTGTGGGAAACAACCAGTCTCTCATGGCCAGGGAAGCCTACAGTGATGCTGAGGAGGGCTAAAGCCAAGAAAGATCAGGAGCATGGCACAGGTCAGGGCCTGGTAGGAGTGGCTTTATAAACACATTTGGGGCTTGCTTATAAAACACGTGGACTCATCAGAAGACTCATCAGTCAGATGAAAACCCACTCATCACTAGGCCTTCATCCTGGAAGAATACAAGGTAAAGCAAACTCTGCTGGTGTCATGAGGTGATGCTTTTATTTGCCAGAATCCTGAGAATTTGTCCTGTAGGTTACTGTCAAAACAGAACCAGAGACCACATTTCTAGAGAATTCTATGTTTATTATTCTGTGGGGACAGGGAAGGCTTCTGACACCTGGACTTTCTGGGATCACGCAGGGAGAGCAGCTGGGAGACTCCGAAAGGAAAGAACATGTCAGGGGAGAGACAACAGAGCATTTGAGGGTCTGGGAGAGGGGGTGAATGATATTCCAGTTGCTATGGATGGACTTTTGAAAACCTCTGCCAGATTTGCTCTGCAGAGCCCTTCATTGTCCCTTCAGAATAATATGTACAGAAAATATAGTTGATATTTTAAAATATTCTTTCTTATGAATTATGAATTCCCTTCAGGATTTTTCTACTAGCTCATTCTGGCTGCTGCCCACTGCTTTTTATCATTCACTCTGGTTCCCTAGGTGTGACACCAGGAGAACATTGGGCTACAATGGCCCCAAACTTACCTGTAGGGTCCAATGGGGCTTTTGGAGGAAGTAAGAAAAGAAAAAAGGGAAACATGTGAAGAGTATGGGTCTACACTTCAAGTAGATTTAAGACTTTGGAACAAGGGTGTCAAACTCATTTTCACCAGGGGCCACATCAGCCTCACAGTTGCCTTCAAAGGGCCCAATGTCATTTTAGGACTGTATAAATGTAACTATTTTTTAACAGTTAAGTGGGCCGGTGAGAAATAAGGTGCAGGGCTGAAGATGCCAGGCCACATAAAACAAGGTGGAGGGTCAGATTTGGCCCTTGGGCCCTGTGTTTGCCACCTGTGTGCTTTACAAAACCTTGTCTGGTTCCAGAAACCTGGCAAGAAGAGTGGAAAAAAGAAATAAGTTTAGCTACAATAAAAAGGTAGATAACTCAAACTGGCTTCAGGTTTTTAAGAATTTAAAACAGAGTAATTCTTCCAGTTCTGAGAGTCCTGGGAACCTAAAGTAGATGCAGCGAAACTATCACTAAAGTGTGAGAGCAAACTGAAAGAACTTTAAACATGTGAGACTCAAAGTGTTCAGAAAAGGTTCATGCCAATCAATCTGAAAGAAACAAGAAGAGTCACCTGAAATGGGAAGACAAAGAAACAACCTACCCACCAAAAGAAAAGGAGGAATCTGCAGAAAGCCTGCTAAATGAAATAGAGGCAAGCAAACTATCAGATATGGAATTCAAAATAGTGATTGTAGAGAAACTCAATGAGCTCAGCAAGCTAAAAGAAAACTAGAGAGAACTCCAGGAAGCTACAAAGAGCATATTGAGAACTATACCAGCATTAAAGAAACCTAGAAACTATCAGTAAGAGCCAGGGGGAAATGAAGGATACAACTTATGAACTGAAGAACACAGTAGAAGGAATCAAAAACATGCTAGATAAAGCAGAGGATAGCATCAACAAACTGGAGGACAATATCAAAATTTTTTTTCAGACAGTGCAACAGAAAGAAAAAAGACTGACAAAGAATGAAGAGGGCTTAATAGACTTGTAGGACAACATGAAATGTAATACTATCTGTATCATAGGGGTACCAGAAAAAGAAGAAGAGGAGCAAGGGATAGAAAAACTGTTTGAAAAAATAATGACAGAAAACTTCATGAGATTGATGAAAGACAAAGTCACACAACTTCAGCAAGTACAGAGGTTCCCAATCCATGATCTATTATAATTTAAATGGCAAATTCAAAGACAATGAGAAAATCCTAGAAGCAGCAAGAGAGAAATAGCAAATAACATACAAGAGGGTTTAGATAGAACGAACAGCTGATTTCTCAATAGCAACACTGCATACAGGAAGGAAATGACAAAAAGTATCCCAAATAATGAAAAACAAAGACCTACAAAGAAAACTACTATACTGAAGGCTCTCATTATAATGGAAGGTGAGATAAGGAGTTTCACAGACAAAAGACAGCTAAAAGAATGCATGTCCACCAAACCAACATTGCAAAAGATGCTAAAGGGTCTGCTTTAAGAAGAAGAATAAACCAAGAAAAACAAAGGGCAACACCAAGCACAAAAGGGAAAACTGATAAAGGGTAAGTACCTACCAATAATAACCTTAAATGTAAATGGATTAAAGGCACCAATCAAAAAATATAGGGTAGTTCAATGGATAAGAAAACAGGACCCACATATATGCAGTCTACAAGAGACTTATCCAGGACAAAAGATCTACACAGACTGAAAGTGAAGGGATGGAAAAAAATATTTCAAGCAAACTAACATGGAAAGTAAAAGCTAAGATAATGATAATTATATCAGAAAAAAATAATTTCTAAACAAAATCCATAAAAAGAGACAAAGAAAGACACTTCATAATACTTCCTGGAACAATCCATCAAGAAAATATAACCCTTATAAACATATAACTACCCAACACAGGAGCACCCTCGGAGGACTTTGAGAAGGATATTGACAGGAAAACAGTCACAACAAGGGTTTTCAACATCCTATTTTCAACAGTGGACAGATCTTCCAAGCAAAGAAATAAACAGGAAATTGTGGCATTAAATAACACTCTGGATCAAATGAACCTAACTGATGTATATAGAAACTTTCACCCCCAAAAAGCAAAATATATCTTCTTCACAAATGCACAGGGAACATTTTCAAAGATAGACCACATGGTAGGAAACAAAACAAGCCTCCACAAATTCAAGAAAATGGAAATCATATCAAGCATCTTCTCAGATCACAAAAGCTTGAAACTAGAAACCAATCTCAAGGAAAATATCCAAAACATATTTAAATTAATGAACATTGAATAACATGCTATTAAAGAAAGAATGGATTAACAAGGAGATCAAGGAAGAAATAAAAATGTCTCTGGAAACAAATGAAAATGAACACACAAAGCCCCAAACCTATGGGACACAGCAAAGCCAGTCCTGAGAGGGAAGTTCATAGCAATGCAGGCCTACCTAGAAAGGATAGAAAAATCTCAAATAAGCAACCTAACCCTACATCTACAAGAACCAGAGAAACAACAATAAAAAGTAAAACAACCCAGAGTAAGTAGAAGGAAGGAAATAATCAAGACCAGAGCAGAATTAAATGGCATAAAGACTAAAGAAACAATGCAAAGGATCAATAAATCCAGGAGATAGTTCTTTGTTAAAATAAACAAAATTGACCAGCCTTTAACCAGGGGCATCAAGGAATAAAGGAAGACAACCAAATAATCAAAATCAGAAGTGAAAGAGGAGAAATCACAACCAATACCACAGAAGTACAAAGGATTGGAAGAAATTACTATGAACAACTCTATGACAAGAAATCTGGGTGAAATGGATAAATTTCTAGAAACATAATCTTCCCAAAGTGAATCAAGAAGAAGCACAAAGCAGGAATAAACTGATAACAACTAGTGAAATTGAAGAAGTAATCAAAATACTCCCGGCATACAAAAGCCCCAGACCAGATGGCTTCACAGGTAAATTTTACCAAACCTTTAGGGAAGAACTCAATCCTGTCCTTCTCAAACTATTCTAAAAAATCCAAAAAGAGGAAAAACTCCAAAAGTCTTTCTGTGAGGCCAGTATTATTCTAATTTCAAACCAGGTCAAGGCACAACAAACAATACAGTCTCATATTGCTCATGAATAGACGCTAAAATCTTCAATAAAATATTGGCAAACTGGATCCAGCAACACAGTAAAAGATCATATACCACAATCAAATGGCATTCATCTCTGGCATGCAAGGATGTTATGATAATGACAAATCAATAAGTGTAAAACATCACATAAACAAAATGAAAGAACAAAATCACATGTTCATATCAATAGACTATGAAAAGCATTTGATAAAGTACAACATTCACTTATGCTAAAAACACTCAGCAAATGAAAAATAGAGAGAATGTAACAATATAATAGAGGTCATATATGAGAAACCTGAAGCCAACATCATAGTCAATGGGCAAAAACTAAAACTATGCCCCTAAGATCAGGAACAAGATGAAGATGTCCACTCTCGCCACTCCTTTTCAACATAAAGTTACAAGTTCTAGGTATAGCAGTCAGACAAGAAAAGGAAATAGAAGGCATCCAAATTGGAAAAGAGGAAGTAAAACTGTCATTATTTGCAGATGACATGATAGTGTACATAGAAAACCCTGTAAGTTCCACCAAAAACCTAGTCGACCTAATAAGTGAATTTGGCAAAATAGCAAGATACAAAGTTAATATTCAGAAATAAAAAGCATTTTTGTACACCAACAATGAAATATCAGAGAGAGATACTAGGGGGAAAATCCCATTTATTATAGGAACAAAATTAATAATGTACTTAGGAATCAATTTAACCAAAGAGGTAAAAGACCTATACTTGGAAAACTACCGAACAGTGAAGAAAAAAATTAAGAAAGATACAAGTAACTAGAAGCATATTCCATGTTCATGGGTGGGAAGAATTAACATAATTCAAATAACCATACTACCCAAAGCAACTTAGAGTCAACACAATACCTATTAAAATACCAGTGACGAATTTCACAGACCTAGAAGAAATAATTCAAAATTTTATATGGAGCCAAAAATGACCACGAATACATAGCCTCAGCAATCTTGAGAAAGAAAAACAAAGTAGGAGGAATCCCAATTCCTGATATCAAGCTGTATTACAAGGCTTGAATCAAAACAGCTTATACTGGCATAAGAACAGAGAAACAGATCAATGGAACAGAATAGAGAGCCCAGAAATAAACCAAGGTCTCTATGGTCAATTAATATTTGACAAAGGGGGAAGAAGCATAAAATGGAGTGAAAATTGCCTCTTCAACAAGTGGTATTGGAGAACTGGACCGAGACATTCAAAACCATGAAACTAGACCACCAACTTGCACAATACAGCAGAATAAACTCAAGATGGATAAAAGACTTAAACATAAGCTGTGCCACCATAAAAGTCCTAGAGGAGAATATAGGCAGTAAAATTTCAGATATTCCATGCAGCAATATTTTCCTTGAGTTATCTTCCAGGGCAAGGGAAATAAAAGAACAAATAAATAAATGGGACTACATCAAACTAAAAAGGTTCTGCTCAGTGAAAGAAAACATCAACAAGACAAAAAGGGAGCCAACCATATGGGAAAACATATTTGCCAATGACACCTTGGATGAGGGTTTGATCTCAAAATATATAAAGAACTAGCCCTGGCTGGTAGCACAGTGGCTAAGGCACTGGCCTGTTAACCCAAAGGTTGCTGGTTTCATTTCCAGCTAAGGCACATAACCAGGTTGCAAGCCAGGTCTGTAGCTGGAGGCAGGTGATAAGACACATTAATCTCTCTGTCTCTCTCTGTCTCTGTCTCTGTCTCTCTCACCCCCTCTCTCCTTCTATCCCATCCTTTCTAAAAACAATAAATAAAATATTAAATATATATATATATATATATATATATATATATAAAGAACTTACATGAGAACACTAGAAAGACAGACAACCCAATTTAAAAATGGGCAAAGGACCTGAATAGACACTTCTCCAAGGAGGACATACAGAGAGCCCATACACATATGAAAGGATGCTCAACATCAGTAGCCATTAGAGAAGTGGAAATTAAAACTACCATGAGATACCACCTCACACCTGTCAGAATGGCCATCATTAACAAATCAACAAACAAGTGCTGGCCAGGATGCGGAGAAAAGGGAACCCTAGTGCACTTTTGGTGGGAATGCAGTCTGGTTGCAGCCATTGTGGAAAACAGTATGGAATTTCCTCAAAAAACTAAAAATGGAACTGCCTTTTGATTCAGTGATTCCGCTGCTGAGGTTATACTGACAGAATTCTGAAACATGACTTCAAATGAACCTATGCACCCCTATGTTCATAGTAGTGCTATTTACAATAGCCAAGTGTTGGAAACAGCCTAAGTGCCCATCAGTGGATGAGTGGATCAAAAAGCTGTGGTGCAGTTACAAAATGGATACTACATAGCAGAAAGAAAGAAGGAACTCCTACCTTTCATAACAGCATGGATGGCACTGGATAGTACTATACTCATTGAAATAACCCAGGTGGTGAAAAACAAATACCATATGATCACACCTAATACAGGGACCTAATGAACAAAACAAACAAATGAGCAAAACAGAACCAGAGGCATAGAAGCAAGGGTCAGATTGACAGTGACCTGATGGGAGAGGAGAGGGAGAGAAGGAAAAGAGGAGAAAGGGGCTAGTCAAGAAACTACTATAAATGAACCATGAACATGAACAACAGGGCAAGGATTGACTGTGGAAGAAGGAAAGGTGGTGGGACAGGGGAGAACATTGGGGTGGGGGAGAAATGGGACAACTTTAATATAACAATGTTTTAAATAAAAAACAAAACTCAGGTTCAAAAAAGAAATTAAGGTTCACCTACAGAATGAAATACTGAGGAGCACTGAAAAGTGTTGTGTAGAAACATATATATAAAATGGAAAAAACCCAAAATATTTTAGATAAAAAGTAAACTATAAAACAGTATGGAGAATTATTATACAAGATCTCTAAGATATATTAATTTAAAAAGATACAAAAGGCTAACATTTTTATATATGTATAAACTATAGATAGAACAGGTATATCTATATAGAATTCATATACATAAAATGTGAACATATAATTTTTATATGTAAAAATACATCAAAAGATGGATATCAAAATAAACCATTTCTTGAAAATAAGATGGTTGTCATGAATGTCCTACATATGGGGACAAACTTCAACAAATTTTTAAGATGAGAGCTAAGTATTTTCCTGCTTGTGCAAAACTTAGAGCAAGAAGCAGGTTGTTTAAGATAAGTGTGCATAAAGTTCCCCATGATGATGATAGAAAGTGAGGGAAATAAAATTAAGGTGGCCATATAGAAATGTATCAAAAGATTCAGTTAAGACTAACGTGGTTATTTTCAGAATGTGAATGTGACTCTGAAAATTAAGGTGCCAGAAATCAGTGTCAATAGTTTGAAAGAAAAGTCTGCATACAAAGATAATGACACCAACCACAAATACAGAATACAGTTGTAACCATTATATTAAAGAGAATATGTTATTACTTCAGCTGAAATTGATCATTCTGTTTTATGTATCCATGACTTTTTATATGCTCTTCTTCTGGCTAATTCTCTTTCCTGATTTGTCCATACAGACAACTTATATTCAACATTCAATATCAGTTCTAATAATACTCTTTGGATCTTCCCTGAGCCCAGGTTAGAATAGATTTCTTTCTATATTATGCTATCACTAAAGTGTACATTTTAGTGATACATTTCTTGCTTGCAAACAGTACACTACTTGAGAACAAGTACTTTTTCCATTTTCTTTGTATGCATTACTTGTCTTGGTAGATAGCAGGTGTGATATAAATGTATGCTGAATGAAGGATTCAAATAATTTTAGTCATTTAAATGCATGATAACTTTTTTTCTGGTAGGAAACAGCTATTAGGAGCAAGCTTTTTCTTTCAGTGTTCTCGAGTTTAAGATGCTAAAAACAATGTTTTGAATCTGTAGATTGCTTTGGTTATTATGGACATTTTTAACAATGTTTCTTCCTATCTCTGAGCACAGAAAATGCCTCTATTTATTTGTATCTTCTTCAATTTCTTTATTCAGTGTTATAATTATCTGAGTACAGTTCTTGTACTTCCTTGGTTAATTTTTTTTTTTTTTAATTCCTATAAAAGTGTGTTTGAGCCAAACAGAGGTACACATGGAAGCAAGATCTCAACAGAGAAAAATGCTTCCCCTCCTTGGTTAAATTTACTCCTAGGTATTTTTAAACTAAATGAGAAATGAAATGGTTTTCTTAGATTCCCTTCTGTTCATTATTGGTGTATAAAAATCCAACTGATTCCTGAATATTTATTTTGTATCCTGCTATTACACTGAGTCTGCACATCAACTCTAGTAGTTTCTTGTGGAATCTTTAGAGTTCTCTATATACAGTATCATGAAATATGCAAATAATAGTCTTACTTCTATTCCTATTAGGATGCCTTTGATTTGTTCTTCTTGTCTGATTGCTGTGGCTAGGACTTCTAGCATTATGTAGAGTAAGAGGGATGAAAATAAACACCCATATCTTGTTCCTGATCTAAAAGGAAACACTTTCAGTTTCTGCCCATTGAGTATGAAGCTGGTTGTGTGTTTGTCATACAGTATACGGACTTCATTATGTTTAGGTGTGTTCCCTCTATTCCCACTTTGCTGAGAGTTTTTATCATAAAGGGTGCTGGATTTTGTCAAATGCATCAATTGAAATCATCATTTCACTTTTATCCTTCATTTTGTTTATGTGGTGTTATGTGGCGTATCATGCTTATTGATTTGTGGATATTTTACCAACCTTGTGTGTCCAGAATAAATCTCATTTCATCAGGGTGTATGATTTTTTCATGCATTGCTGGATCCAGTTTTCCAATATTTTGTTGAGGGTTTTAGCATCCAAGTTCATGAGAAATATTGGCCTATAATTTTTTCTTTTCTGTATCTTTATCTGGTTGTAGAATTAGGATAATGCTGTATATACTTACCCAGATACCTGAGGCCCTTTCACAATAAAACCCAAATGTAAAACACAGGGAAGCTCAGGGTGGTTTAGTTCAAGCCAGGCCACCATTCCCATCCATCTTGAGCATCCCTATGTCACATGTGTGTGTGAGAGAGGGATTTCCCCAGGCAGGAACAGTTAGGGATCACAACTGGACCAAGCATTCAAAGCTGGTTGGGTTGGTAGGGTTCTCCACTGGGTGCTGAGCACTGAACAAGGTTGAAGTGCTACCTGCTCTTTCCCCAGACATG
>PVIW01018239.1:0-12080 GCA_004026585.1 Noctilio leporinus | reverse complement strand
TCATTGCCATTTTCTCCCTTTGTGTCTGTATTCCTCTTTGGCTTTCTCTGTTTCTTCATTTTATTTGTTTACTTCTTTTTAGAGCAGACCCTTTAGCATTTCTTGCAATGCTGGTTTGGTAGAGATGTATTCTTTCAGTCTTTTTTTGTCTGGGAAGCTCCTTATTTCTCCTTCTATCTTGAATGAGAGCCTTGCTGGGCAGAGTATTCTTGGTTGCAGGCCTTTGTTTACCATGACTTGAAATACTTTTTGCCATTCCCTCTGGCTTGAATTGTTTCTGTTGAATAATCATTTGATAGCCTTATTGGAGCCCCTTTGTATGTTATTTGTCTTTTCTCTCTTGATGCTTTTAGGAATCTCTCTTTGTCTTTGAAATTCGCCATTTTAATAATAATGTGCCTTGGTGTTGGTCTGTTTGGGTTGATCCTCATTGGGACCCTCTTTGCTTCCTGAACTGGATTCATGTTTTCACTCATCATGTTAGGGAAATTTTCTATCATGACTTTTTTGAACAGGTTTTCCATTCCTTGTTTCTCCTCTCCTTCTGGTATCCCTATGATACGGATGTTGTTACATTTCATGTTGTCCTGCAGCTCTCTTAACCCCTCTTCAGTTTTGTTCAGCCTTTTTTTATTCTCTTGTACTGTCTTGGAGTGTTTGTCTACATTATCCTTCAACTCGCTGATCCGGTCCTCTGCTTCCTCTAGCCTACTGTTGATTCCTTCTACTGTATTCTTCAGTTCAGAAATTGTATTCTTCATTTCCTCCTGGCACTTATTGATAATTTCCATGTCCTTTTTCATGCTGTTGTAGTTCTCAGTAAGTTCCTTGTAACTTCCCTGGAGTCCTTTGTAATTTCCCTGGAGTTCTTTGTAATTTCCCTGGAGTTCTTTGTAGTTCTCCTGGAGTTGTTTACAGTTTTCTTTGATGTGGCTGAGCTCACTGAGCTTCTCTATCATCATTCTTTTGAATTCCTTATCTGATATTCCAGGTGCCTCTATTTCATTTTGTGTTCTTTTTGGGGATTCTTCCTATCCTTTTGGTGATGGACTGATTCTTTTTCTCCCCATTTTGGGTGTCTGATCTTGCTTGCTCTTTATTTATTTATGTAGTTTTGTTCTTTCCTTGGGTTAACCTGCTTTGCTTCCTTGCCTTAGTTGAGCACCCTTCTGTGATAGATTTGTGGAGTTCAGTGTTGCCGTCTCCCAGATTTTCTCCACTTGCTGTTCTTGGTGTGTCCTTTATTGGGCTGTCTGCTTGTATTCTGGGCCTGTGGGCTTTTAGCAGAAACAGAAACAAAAACAAAAACAAATATAAAACAAACAAAGAAAAAAAAAAAAAAAAAAAAAAAAAAAAAAAAAAAAAAAAAAAAAAAAAAAAAAAAAAAAAAAAAAAAAAAAAAAAAAAAAACAAAAAAACAAACCAAACCAAACAAAAAAAAAATGCAAAAGGAAAAAACAAATAAAAACAATAATAATAATAAGAAGAAAGGGTTTAGATGGCTGTTCACCCTTAATAAGCCCTGACTGGTCCAGATGGAGCCTGGACTTGAGGGCTTTTAGCAGAGGGAAAAAAAGAAAGAAAAAAAGGGAGAAAGTCACAAGAGAAAGAGAAATCAATATTAATAAAGAAAAGGTTTAGGTGTCTGTTCACCCTTTATGGTCTCTGTTTGGTCCAGGTGTAGCCAGGACCAGTGGGTTTTATCAGGGAGAAAAGAAAGGAGAAAGAAAGAAAGAAAGAAAAAAAAAGGGGGGGGATGCGGAGAAAGTCACAAGACAAAGAGAAATCAATATTAATAAAGAAAGGTTTTAGCTGTGTGTTCCCCCTTTATGATTTCTGATTGGTCCAGGGGGAGCCAGAACCTGTGGGCTTTACCAGGAAGAAAAGGAAAAGAAAAATTGAAAAAAGAAAAAAAAGGGGGAAGGAAGAAAAGAATAAAGAAAGGGTTTAGAAAGGCTGGGGAAGGGAGGGATACTTAGATTGAGGACTGGGAATGTGTTACAGCCACAGAGTGAGTAGACTTTAATTCGAGAGTAGGGGGAGGGTCTTGGCTATTTAGGTGGATTGAGGTATGGTGGGGATTAAGAATATGTGAGAAGTAACTTTGGCAAAGGATATGTTGGGAATTAATAGTTCATATTGCTCTCGGTATAACTCAGGTGCTTGAGATTGGCAGCAATCCCTTTCCTGATGCTGCCTCTTTTTCTTGGTCAGGACTTTACAGTCTATAGTCTATATTATAGCCGGTCTTGGCACGTGGCAGGGCCTCTGATTGTCACAGTCAGGGCTGATTCTGAGTGTCCACCCCCAGGCAGGCTGGGCCTTCCGCGGCCTGGCTGGGTTTTAGGGCTGCCTGTATTCTGGAGCCCGCAGGGTGCCCCCCTCCTGGCGGAGGTTCCTGCCCGAGAAGAGCACCCAGCACCCCTGCAGGGCAGCCCGCAACTTTGTGAAGACTGGCCCCGCCCCCGCAGTTCCGGGAGGAGGCCGCCCCTGTCAGTCAACACTGTCCAGGGTCCGCCTACACTGTCCCGCCCTTCCGGGGTGGGCACCACTCCTCCAAGCCAACCAGCTCTCTGAGGAGTCCTTTACGCAGCCTCTGTGATGAGCCCCTCCCAGGCGTGGGCGGTGTGGCCTTTGTCTTAGGCAATGGTGGTTCAGTTGCCTCCGCTACTAGTTCCTGGCTCGCCGGCTCGCCGGCTCGCCGTTTGGAGTTTCCGAGGAGCCTGGGGGCCTGTGTGGTTGCGCAGGGCTGGGCCTCCCCCCTTTCGCAGGGGCTTCTAGCTGCTGTTTTCCTGGTGGCCCAGCAGCACTGTTTTCGGCCCTCTCGTCGTCCCGGCCAGTGCACTTCTTGGCTCCCCTGCACCGGCTTCCTGCAGGACTCTTCTCCTTCTCCTCTAGCCCCGTTCGGAGCCTCCTCTCCCTGTTGCTGGAGTGAGTCTCTCACACAGTCCCTCCCCTGCAAGAGTTCAATTCCGAGTTCCCTACGGCATTTGCACTCGCTGCCCGCACTTCACTGCTGAGACTTCCAGTGGCCAGGGAGCCTGGAGCTGCCTCAGTCAAACGCACCCCTCTGGGCAGAGCCGCCACTGCCCAGAGCCGACCTTGGCCCGCTGGCCGGTCAGTCGGGAATGCCTCACCTACTGTCCTGCTGGCCTCCTCTGCCTCTGGGCTGTGCTCCCCTGTGTCCAGATGCTGCCCGCTCCAATTCCTAGGGTCCTGAAGACGTCTCACGCTCCCTATCCTGTCCTCTAGCTGCTTTGGTACTCGAGAATACCATCAGCACTGCTCTCTACTCTGTCGCCATCTTCCCGAATGGGGAAAATGTTCTTAAAGACAATAACTTCAAGATGTATTGCTTGATGATTTCTTTTTTATCACGTACAAATTGGGATTTTTTGACTGATACAGGACAGTTTTTGTAAAAGTAAGTTTACAGTGACTTGAGAGATTATTAATTTAATACATGATATCTGGATAAACAACTTTCAAGCAATTAAATTTAATGAGTGAACTTAGTGCCAGCCAATCATTATTTACCCTTTACTTCATTAAACAAAAACCCTCCAAAACCAAAATTATCCTAAAAGAAAAGGTTTATTGAGACATATGCTAAGCAGAGTAAGGACCTGGCAGAGGGTTATTCGGTCTGAACCACCAGGAGCAGTTCTGGGGTTGACAGGGCTTTTTATTTACTATGAAGTTGGGGAAGAAAGATGTGTAAGTTGTTCTGAAAGAATTTACCTTAGCTATAGATAAAGGGTGGTGAAGTGGGATCTGGGGGAGGAAGGATGAAGCAGGGAAAGTTCTGGGATAGGTGAGTAGTTCCTAAGAAATAAGTACTTTTTGCATCTGAACTGATTGTGGGCAACAGGTTCATGGCTGGTGGGCTCTTCTTTTTAGATGATTGCTGAGCTAATTGCCTGGAAGTTCAATCAAAGTTTCAACATACATTCAGGAATGTGGGTAGTCTTTCCTTGGTTTCCACCTGAGGTTGCTAACTGATAAACTTCACGTGTCTCTTCCTCTCACCCTCTGACCTACTGAAATTTAATTTAGGACATCTCAGAATTTGTTCTTGTCTGATTAATGAAGTAGAAGGAATTTGTTGGGTTTTGCACCTTATTGTGATCATGCTAGTCTACTCATTCTAAATTATTATTGACAAAATATAGCTAAAGAATAATTATGGAGAGTTTTTGGTGAAAAGGAAATGAACTTTATGCCTACAAAAATTTCCCTGTAAATTATATTATGAGAGACAATATTTCCTTTCATAATTGTTTCTATTTGCCTACCAAAACCTATTGTCATGGTAAACTGAAATGCTTCCTTTTCAGTGAAGAAATTAAGCTGGAAAGATCATTTCCCGCTTCTACATATTCACCAAAGGAGTCACAGAGCAAGGAAAGAAAAACGCTCTGTATGTATTTTGACTCCTCTTAGGCTTTGTTTATTTTCTTTTATAATCTAGGACTTCTGTGATCCTCATGGACCTCTGCTTTGGAACCTAGATATCTTAATAATTTACCTATACTTCCCTTTCTCCCATGAGGACTATTCTCCCAGAAGGTGAGGGAAACCTCAATGCTGCAATTACTTGAATAAGTTACACTATTATGGTAATATCAAAGCCATTGTGGATAACTGCTGCTGACCTTTTGGCATATTATCAGAGATTCCATGACCTCTTCTTATACTTGTATATCCAATGCAATCTACTTTCCTTCTTTAAAAGCATTCAAGCATCAAGCATCCAAGAATGCAAGAGAGAGGCAATCCTAATCCTGAAGATTGAGTCCTCAGGTTACTTGATATAATGATAGAATATAATTTCTGGGTTTATTTCAGTTTTGACAGAGCATTATGTGGAAAATTTACCTTGCATCTCTTCTGTGAAGGACTACAGCATTTTTCAGGAAATAAGTACTAAAGGAAAGAGCAGTTTTTAAAGTAGAACAATGAGGAAAAGCAGCCAAATTTCTCTATGGGAGGAATCCAGAATGAACATGCATCTGGAAATTTGGAGGGGGCACGGTCCA
The DNA here is from genome assembly GCA_004026585.1 of Noctilio leporinus. NCBI lineage: Eukaryota > Metazoa > Chordata > Mammalia > Chiroptera > Noctilionidae > Noctilio > Noctilio leporinus. The sequence goes on along the minus strand of PVIW01018239.1, from coordinate 7,041 downwards.
TTTAATCTTGATGTATTGATTTTTCAGTACTTAGAGTCAGAACATAGTTATTCATTAACTTTATGTTTTCTCTTTCTAGAATTAAAATGATAACATGAGGTAAACATTGGAGTTCTGTTGCATTATCTTACCTAATCTGACAAATTATCAAACAACATAAGGTAAGAGTATATTTTAAAACATGTGGTTTTTGGCAAATAGTAAGTCACAACGGACTACTTATTTATTAATGACTCTAGGAAACACTTTCTTTTCTAAGTATAAATGTATTTATTCATATTTATTAACATTAGAATGAGTTTGATAGGAATAAATGTTGAAGATTAAAATGATTCACAACCTTGCCCTTAGGTGATTAAAGGAATATAAATAAAATACATTATTTCTCAAAAAATATTTTAAAACTACTCAGGCTCTCTTTTTTGCTACTTAAATATTGTATCTTTTTAGATTCTGAGTATGATCTATTCAAAATATTGCTCCTTTATAATAGCTATTTACATGCTTCATTTTTTGATGGAGTTGGTGAACAACAAAAATATAACAATAAGTCACCATACCAGTTTCTTTTTAGTCCTCTTTTTTTATTTTTTCCAGGCAAAATGTTATACCTCCCTCAGATTTCTTTATTCTTTAGAAACTTAATAGTTTCCCTGATTTCCTTCTCTCAATTTAGAATGGTTTATCAAAAAACTCATATATATGTTAGTCATTTTCAGCCTAATATTAGCACTGGTTATTTTGGTGTATATTGTAGGACTAGCATGACAAGAGATAATAAAAAATAATAATGGCTAATATTTATTGGGTACTTACTTTGTCATAATTGATGCTAAGTGATTTACTTGCATTGTTTTCATATCATCAAGAAAACTTTGAGGGTTATACAAGCAAGGTACCCCAAAAAACTGAAATTATCTTCTGGAGGGTACAGAAGATAATTGTGGTACATACAGACTTCCCCTGCTAGGTGAGTGTTCTAGGAACCATCTGTATCAATGTACCAGCTTGTGTTGTTGTGAGAAGCTATGCTGGGTTTCAGTTCATTTTTTTTTAAGATTCTTTTAACCTGTGTACATTTCATGATGGGTAATTTTTGAGCGCACCTGCCCACATCATGCTGAGTGTTCAGTAGTTTTGACCAAAAATGACATGATTTTCATGTCCCACCATCCCCTTTCACCCAATCTCGCCCCCCATTGACTTTTTACTGTTTCCTTGGATGAAAAAATTCATCAAAGGGAAACTTTTTTTGATCATTAAAATTTCTTGATAGGTGTATTGCATGAGATAGAGACTACTTTGAAAGTGACTGAAGTTTAAATTTAGAATAAGTATACATTTTTTATAAATAAATTTCAGTTTTTTGGCCCTCCTTGTATTATTTTAATTTCTCCTTTATGTGAGGATACAGTGGTATAGTAACTTGCCAAAATTATATTATTTACTTAAGTAAATAACATAAGTAGGTTATATAAGCAACATAAGCAAGTTAGAAAATGAGACAAGTGGCACTGGAATTTAACTTCTATTTAAACCTAAAACCCATGCTAACCACTGCAGTATTCCATGCTTCAAGTTTTTTGCTGTGAATGTTCAACTTTTATTTATATAATAATATGCACTGATTAACTGCTATTTGTCATGCACAGAACATAATGCTGACACTAATATAGAAGACAAGTTGAAGGGTTGATCATAAGGAAGTTGTCATTAATACTAGAAAAATTATTAATATTAATATTAAAATATGGTGATAATAGCTACTATCCTTGGGAGCATGATGTTTGCAGAGATGTTTTAACCTATGTTGAAGAGTTGAGAAATGTAATTGGAAGATAAGAGACTGGCTCTAAAGTTGAAGTAGAAGTAAGTCAGGTAAAGGAACAGGAAGGCGGTATCACGCAGTGATTAAGAACATGGATTCTGGAGCAGGAATGTCATAGGAAAAGATCTAATTCCACTGCTTATAGGAATTAGGACATAAAACCAACCTTTTGATTCATCACCAGTTAGAATTGGCTTGAAGTTAAGTCACAGTAATTCTATAGGTTAAAATGATAATGATTATAAAATAGCTTTGTAAATCCTAATACTTTAAGAGATTATTTGTAGCTAGGATCAAAGTTAAGGGTTCACTTATTTATTTTGCCTTGTGCCTCTCAGCAGGTTCCTGCCATGGGTGACAGGGGAATAAGCAATCACTCAGAAGTGACTGACTTCATTCTTGTAGGCTTCCAGGTCCGCTCAGAGCTCCACATTCTCCTCTTCCTGCTATTTCTATTTGTATATGCCATGGTCCTTCTAGGGAATGTTGGGATGATGGCCATTATTATGACTGATCCTCGGCTGAACACACCAATGTATTTCTTCCTAGGCAACCTCTCCTTCATTGATCTCTTCTATTCATCTGTAATTGCACCCAAGGCCATGATCAACTTCTGGTCTAAGAGCAAGTCCATCTCCTTTCCAGGTTGTGTGGCCCAGCTCTTTCTCTTTGCCCTCTTCATTGTGACTGAAGGATTTCTCCTGGCAGCTATGGCTTATGACCGCTTCATTGCTATCTGCAACCCACTCCTGTACTCTGTCCAGATGTCAACACGTCTCTGCACACAGTTAGTGGCTGGTTCCTATTTTTGTGGCTGCATCACCTCAGTTCTTCAGACTAGCCTGACATTTACTTTATCCTTTTGTTCTTCTCGGGCCATTGACCACTTTTACTGTGATGTTCGCCCACTTCAGAGACTATCTTGTTCTGACATCTTTATGTATAAGATAATTTCTTTTTTCGTATCCATCATCATTATCTTGCCTACCATGATAGTTATTATTGTTTCATATATGTATATTGTGTCTACAGTTCTAAAGATACGCTCCACTGTGGGACGTAAGAAAGCCTTTTCTACTTGCAGCTCTCATCTCGGAGTTGTGAGTGTGCTGTATGGTGCTGTGTTTTTTATGTATCTCACACCTGACAGATTTCCTGAGCTGAGTAAAGTGGCCTCCTTATGTTACACCTTAGTCACTCCCATGCTGAATCCTTTGATTTACTCTCTGAGAAATAAGGATGTCAAGGAAGCTCTAAAAAAAATTCTAGAGAAGAAAAATACTATTCTTTGATTATTATTTCTCTTTCATCAAAGGTGCTGTGACTATTTATAGCCACTTCTTGTGGCCATTAATGAAAGTTATTCTCATGAACATCATAAAAATGTTACTAGAAGCTTTTTCAACAGAAAGTACTCTTCCCATTATTGTATTTTTCTTCTGAGATACTGTTAATTTTGAACATCTTAAATACTGGACATGTTCTGGATATTAGCATTCTTCAAAATGAACCCTCCCACTAATTTCAAATAATACTTTATTTCATAAAATTGATTTGTATTTATTTTTATGGCATACTACTGAACATTCTTTTTCTATTTTCTTGTAGTGTTTAAACAATATTTTGTCTGGTGTCTGTCTTTGGAATTGCTCCTCCACTTACACACAATCATTCATAATTGACAATAATGCCCATTACATTTTAACTAAAATATTTCCCAATTTTATAACTAGTTTTTTTTACCATATTAAATAGTTATTAACTATTATTCACTTTGAATCATGTCTTTTGTATGTGTCATATTGAGAGGGAGGAGTAATAAAACCAAACAAGTAATATTTACTATACACATTAACTTGGAAAATGGTACATCGAGTATCTTGGGTATTGTGGAGTACGCTAAGGCAGTGCTAAGTGCTGAATTCTAATATAAAAGACTGAAGTGGGAGATAGCAGTATGCAAATCATTCCCTCAGTTTGGATCTTCATATTGTTTCCTGTAATAATTACTGTTAAGCATATTTAATAATGCTATAGAAGCAAAGCAGTCATCAAGATAGAACATGACTGAAATTTATTCATCTATGCCTTTGAATATTTTATTACTTTTATTGACTACGTGTGTAATATGTTCTTATCTTATAGTAGGCTCTGGTATAAATAACCTCATTCTTGAAGGAGTTTGTGAGTTATTGGGAAAGTCACATCTTTGGACAGGCAATTAAAATCCACAAGTGTATATGCCAAAGGTTAACATAGAGATTACAAGGTGGGGTACCTGAAAACAGGTGGTTGGTAATCAAGGAGGGTCTTTAGGACTATGTGAAAGATATATTTAAAAGGGGATAAGTCAAAGAAACTTGTTGTATCAGTTTATATTATTGTCATGTACTTGAAGTATGTCAATGTAAATGAAAAAAGACTAAATTGGAAAATTGCAGCTAAAATACATAAAGCATATTAACTGATTTGTATGAGAAGAGTATATTGAAGGAGTTGTGTCTCACCATTTTTGAACCTGAATGATGTGTAAGGTGATGGTACAAACAAATAAAAAGTAAAGAAGATCTTACCAAAGTAGGAATGGGGCAGAATTTTCTCTTGACAAAGAACTTGACCAAGAACATCTACAAATGTCCCAAGATCATATTTTGAAAAGCTAAGCTCATATTTATATTGTGGGAAACTAGAGGCCTTCTTGGTAAGATTAAGAACCAGGCAAAAACACCTCTTGCCCTCACCACAACTTTTTACATCCTACTGGAAGCCTTAGTTAATACAATAGGTGAGGAAACAATAAAAGTGTTGAGGGTTGAATTATACCTTCCAAAACACATAAGGTGAAGCCCTAACCCTCAGTACTGCTTTTTGTGATCATATCTGGAGATCAGGCCTTCAAAGAGGTAATTAAATAAGGCTGTTGGTGGGCTCCAATGCAATCTGACTGGTATGTTTATAGGAAGAGGAGGTCATGACACACAGGGTGACACCAGGGTGCCTGTGCATTGAGAGATGCCAATGTCAAAAGAAAGCAAAAGAGTGGCTCCCAGTAAGCCAAAGAGAGAGCCCTCAGAGGCCAAACCTGCTAGCACCATATTCTTGGACTTCCAGTCTCCAGAACTGTGAAAAATAAATTTGGTTTTTAAGCCACCCTGTCTGTAGTATTTTGTTATGGCAGCTCTAGCAAACTAATACAAAAAGGTACATAGAATGGGAATGGGTAGGAAGAAATAATACTGTCTTTGTTCATGGGTAACATAATTGCCTGTGTAGAAAATCTGAAAGAATTGACAACAAAACTGCTGAAACTATTATGAGATTATAGAATGCTTGAAGGCTATATGGTTACTATACAAAAATCAATTGGTATTTTAAAAAGATTTATTTATCTTTTGAGAGAGGGGAAGGGAAAGAGGGAGAGAAACATCAATAAATGGTTGCCTCTTGAGCAACTGGGAGCCTGGCCCACAACACAGACATGTGCCCTGACTGGGAATTGAACCAGTGACCCTAGGATTCATGAGCCATAGCTCAATCCACTGAGCCACATCAGCCAGGGCCAATTGCTTTCTATAACCTGTAATGAGCAAGTTGAATTTGAGATAAAAAATACTGTATTGTGCTAAGTGCAATAAGCAAGTTGGTAAAAGACAATTACCATATGATCTCACTTATATCTGTTTAGTAGAATCTAATGAACAAAATAAACTGGTGAACAAAATAGAAACAGAGACATATACACACATGAAACAGACTGACAGCTGTCAGAGGACAGGGGTAAGGGTGGGGGGACTGGAAAAATGAAAGTGAAAGGATTAGCCAAAGAATATACAAGGTGTGTCCCAAAAGTATTGGCCACGCAAACTGTTTTAAGTGTATTGACATTAGCTTGATACTTTTAGGACAGGCCTTGTATAACCATAACCCATATACACAGACAACAGTGTGGTGATGGCCAGAGGAAAAGGGGAAAATAACAGGGTAGGGTGAGCAAAGGGAGAAGATGGGAGCATCTATAATAGTGTAAACAGTAAGAATAAAGTAAAAATTAGCTCTTCCTGTACACCATCATGGCGCAGGATCAAGGTGAGAAGGAGAACCCCATGTGGGAGCTTCGCATCCGCAAGCTCTGTCTCAACATCTGTGTGGGGGAAAGTGGAGACAGACTGACCTGGGCAGCCAAGGTCCTGGAGCAGCTCACAGGCCAGACCCCTGTGTTCTCCAAAGCCAGATACACCGTCAGATCCTTTGGCATCAGGAGAAATGAAAAGATTGCCGTCCACTGCACAGTCCGTGGGGCTAAGACGGAAGAGATCCTGGAGAAAGGTCTGAAGGTGCGAGAGTACGAGTTACGAAAATACAACTTCTCTGATACTGCAAAGTTTGGTTTCGGGATTCAGGAACACATCGATCTGGGGATCAAATATGACCCAAGCATTGGCATCTACGGCCTGGATTTCTACGTGGTGCTGGGTAGGCCAGGTTTCAGCATTGCAGACAAGAAACGTAGGACAGGCTGCATTGGGGCCAAACACAGAATCAGCAAAGAGGAAGCCATGCGCTGGTTCCAACAGAAGTAAGATGGGATCATCCTTCCTGGCAAATAAATTCCTGTTTCTATCCAAAAAGCCAATAAAACATTTTCAGTGAAATGTAAAAAAAAAAAAAAAAAAAAAAAAAAAAAAAAAAAAAAAAAAAAAAAAAAAAAAAAAAAAAAGTAAAAATTAAAAATGGAACTGCCTTATGACTCAGCAATTCCACTTCTGGGATTATATACAAAGAAACCTGAAACACTGTTCATTTTTTACAGCATTATTTACTATAGCTGAGATTTGGAAACAGCCCAAGTATCCATCAGTAGATGATTGAATTAAAAAAGTTGTGGTACATTTACACAATGGACTACTATTCAGCAGTAATAAAGAAGGAAATCTTACCTTTTACAGCAGCATGGATGAACCTGGAAAGTATTATGCTAAGTGAAATAAGCCAGTCAGAGAAAGAAAATTACTATATGTTTTCAAAATAAGCAAACAAAGAAAATAGGAACAGGCTCACAGATACAGAAAACAGACTGACAGCTGTCAGGATGGAGGGGGAATGGAGGAGATGAGTGAAAATGGTGTTGGGAGTAAGCCTCAAAAGAAAAAACCCTCATCAGTACAGTAATAACCAGAGGAAAAGGGGAGTGGAGGCATGGACAAATGGTGACA
>PVIW01018238.1:0-12087 GCA_004026585.1 Noctilio leporinus | reverse complement strand
TGCAGTGGTCAGGGGGAAAGGGGTTGGGGGGAGGGGGGAGGCAGAGTCAAAGAAGGGGAGCAGCTTAGACAAGAACCTAGTATAAAGGAACCATGGACATGGACAACAGGTGGGATTGACTTTGGGGGGAAAGGGTGGGTGGGGAGGGGGACAGAGGGGAGCAAAAAAGGGATGGATGTAATACAACAACAATAAAATTAAAAAAAAAAAAGAAATATAGTGCATTACATTGATTTTCAACTATTAAGCCAAGCTCACATTTCTGAATGAATACCATTTACTATCACTTAATTTCAACAATATACATAAGCTTTTTTCTGATAGAACTGAGTTCCATTGCCCTCATTTGTAATAGTGTTGTCATACAAAATACATATTTATACATTATAAGCCTATCAACATTTATAATTATTCCTAACTCTGTGAAAGAATAGAAAAATGTCTTCATCTGACTAACATTTTTAAAGGGTCAATTGACTTTAATGTGGTAAGTACAGAAGCATGGAAACAACTCAGAAGGATATTGCAATACCCCAGGTAAAAGATTATGGTGCCTTAGTAAAAGGTAGTAATAGTAATCAGTGTGGTGAGAGTGACAGCATTTTGTAAATATTTAAAGGGAGGATCAGGGGTGTGAAAGGAAAAGTGAAGGATGATTCAAATGTTTATGATCTAAACAACTGGAGATGTGGAATAATGGAGTTGGTAATCCATCTCCAAATATCTGGGAATATTTTGGAGAGAGGATGTGCAGGGAAAGAGCAATTTTTAGGTTCACATGTTAACTTGGAGATGCTTATTAAACAAAATCTAGATGATTGTCAGTTAAGCAGATAAATATATGAGTCTGGAGATTAGGGGAGAGATGTGAACTGGAAATATAAATATGGGAATTTGTCAACATATAGACTATATTTAAAGCCATGAGACTAGATGAGATTACCAGGAGATAAGTAGCTAGAGAAAACAAGAAGTTCAAGAGCCAAAACCCAAGGAACTCCCATTTTAAAAGGCCATGAAGATAAAGAAAACATAAAATATATTGACATAGAGGGGTTAGTAAGTTATAAAGCAAATCAGAGGGATGTGTTGTCCTGGATAAAAACTGTATCAAAAAGAGAATGATGAATTCAGCCAAATGCTGCTGATAGGCCAAGTGAGATGAGACCAGATAATTGATTGGAAAAATTGGCATTTTCTATGAAGTAAAATCAAGAAATATACTACTTTTCATTTTATGAATAGTTTGCTGAAAGAATAAGCAATTATTCCCAAAGTTACATAGACTCTTCTTCAGAGACAGAAATATAAGGTGCAGATGATAAAGTGGCAAAATTTTAGTAAAATAAACAACATACCACAAAAGTATTATATTTTGAAATAAACTTACTCTTCTATGTAAATATATAAACATAGTCATTATTTTTTTAATTGTTAAAAAAGTCTTCATTTGCTGCAATAATAGACTCAATTTGACTTGGGAATTTTCAGCATGCTTTCATTAACTTTTCTTCATCCATGGACATCATCAAGTTTTCAATCTTAGCTTTAATAGCCTCTTTATTGGAATGAGGTTATTTATTAACTTCTCTCTCACAAATGCTGTATACATAATAGTCTAAAGGATTTGTATCTGGTGAACTAGGAGGCCAGATTTCCTTTGACCAGAATTCAGGAACATAGACACTGAGAAGTTCTTGTACCTTTTTTGGCATTATGTGCTGGTGTACCATCTTGTTGGAAGATAAAATAACACCCATTTGTAACTTGCTTCATCCATGGTACAACTAGTTCTCTCAAAATGTCACCTTCAAGCAGTCACCTTCAAGCCTTATGGAAAAAATTGTGGGATCATTTTATCTCCTTCATTGCTGACCACACCTAACATCATCACTGTAGAAGGAAATTTCATTTTCACGACAATTGGGACTTCATTAAAATTGTCACAGACCACCTGTTGTTTCTTCTGTTGACTATTTGGTCCTGCTGAAACTTCTTGGATGGAACTAGAAAGTATTATGCTTAGTCAAATAAGCCTATCATTGAAGGACAAATACCATATGATCTCACCCGTTACAGGACAATAAGGAACAAAACAAACAACAAGCAAAACAGAACCAGATATATGAATACAGTGAATAGGCCTTCAGTGGTCAGGGGGAAGGGGGTTGGGGAGGGGAGAGGAAGAGGCAAAGAAGGGGAGCAGTTTAGACAAGAACCTAGTATGGAAGAACCATGGACATGGACAACAAGTGGGATTGATGTTGTGCAAGAGTGGGTGGGTGGGGAAGAGGACAGAGGGGAGCAAAAAGGGGGATGGATGTAATACAACAACAATAAAATTAAATTAAAAAAAGAAACTTCTTTTCATCAAAGAAGAAAATCAGAGGGCTTTTTCTTTGGGCTTTTTCAATTTTGTTAGCTGTGTCCTTACTTTTACAAAGCACCTTTCCTTTGTCTGCTGTGTCATAAACTGGCCTTTTCTAAGAACATACGATCTGTATCTGATATATTTAGCAATAATCTTGAGAACCATTGCATCCGACATCTGCAGTGCTATTGCTATGGAGCACATTGACTTTCCTGGATCTTCATTGATGACCTCCTGGATTCTGTGTACAGTACCTGGACTTGTGAAATCCTTGCATAATTTATGCATTTTCCTTGTTGGTGTGGAGACATCAGGATCAGCATCATACACCTTCTTTACATTGTAAACTGTATGTAAAAGGATGTTATTGAAGTCTGCAATTTCCTTAGCAGTTTACCCTGCAAGCAGTCCAGAAATTATGGTTCCTCTAACATTATATTCCTTCAACATGACGGTTGCTCTCAGAATTTAATACTTTTATCTGAAACAATGATGTTAAATCATAGCCTTAGAAACAGTTTTTCAAAATTAATAAGGACGTGAAATAAAGAGATGCAAAGCTATTGCCAATTTATCATGTGCACATTGTATTTATATGAGAACAAACAGATAACTCTATGACAGTTTTTTAAACGATTTTATTTATTATTTTTAGAGAGAGGGGAAGGGAGAGAGGCAAAGAGGGAGAGAAACATTAATGAATAATTGCCTTTCACCTGCCTCCAGCTACAGAACTGGCTGGAGACCTGGTTTGTAACCTAGTTATGTGCCCTGGCTGGGAGTTGAACCAGCAACCTTTGGTTTAGCAGTCTGGTGCCTTATCCACTGTGCCACCTGCCAGAACTCTAATGGCATTTTTAGATTCATTTGAAAGTGTATCTGCACATTTTATCCTAAGATATATGAACATGTTATTTTTCTCTTTTGAGTATATTCAAAAGAGAATCAATTTGGAGTGTGGTAATGACAGAGTGGCTTATTTTGGATCATTTGTCTCACAGATAATAAGAACTAGAAAAGCCTTTAAAATAAATTATTTGAAGGTGAAAACTTGAGATTATTGAACTGTTAAAAGAAAACAACCATACTGGGTAAGAAACATGTCTATATGGCTTTTCCTTTTAAGGCACTACCCTGGAAATTTGGTGTGAGGTGGCTGAAACACAAAAAAATTCCTGAGTTATTAAAGGATGAATTTGGGCTTGCCAGAATGGCTAGAAGTTAGAGAATTATTTTTTAATTTTATTGTTGTTGTATTACATCCATCCCCTTTTTGCTCCCTGAAGTTAGAGAATTTTTTTTAAAAAACAGTGCCACAGAGTTTTTATGTACAAACCCCCATCATTGCACAAACACCTGAACTGCACATGTACAGAAAAAAATAATAAAACTGATGGAAACCATTCCTACTCACTTTTTTACTATAACCTTGTGTTAAATTATTCTCTTTATTTGCATGTCTAATAATATTTGATTGCATAGTCTATACTGTTAATAATATTTAATAAAGATTTTTTATTCTTTTCTCTTCCTCCTAAGATTATTTGGTTTTTGTTATAGCTGACAGTTAAACTCTAGGCAGATCACTTTGAATTTTAGGAGCCCTCATTTTATACTTTGTTAGTGTGAGTTTGATTCAGCTTTGCTTTTACTCTCTTATAGTAAATCCTTAGTTCTTGGACATAGTCTTTGTTACTAAGGCACAGTCCTTTGAGAGGTTCAATAGAAAGCCTATGATATTTATAAAAGTCCTCTAACATGGTGAAATTCAGCCTCCAAAGTCAGTCTTACTTATGGTTAGTAATTGTTAAAATTGCTGTTCCAAATTTTCCTAGAACCATTTATTGAAGAACCTTTCTATTCTCCATTGTACGCTTTTGTCTCATTTGTCAAAAATTTGTTCCCCATATACACGTGGGTTTATTTCTGGGGTCTCAATTCTGTTACATTGGTCTGTGGGCTATTTTTCCCCAGTATCATGTTGTTTTGCTTATCTTTACTCTGTAGTATAATTTGGAGTCAGGTATTGTGGTATATCTGGTTTCATTTTTTCCCCTTAGGATTACTTTGTCTATTCAAGGTCTTTTGTGGTTCCATACAAATCTGATGATTTTTACAAAAGAATTTATTTATTATTTTTAGAGCTAGGGGAAGGGAGAGAGGCAAAGAGGGAGAGAAACATTAATGTATGGTTGCCTTTCACTTGCCTCCAGCTATGGACCTGGTTGGAGACCTGGCTTGCAACCTGATTGAGTGCCCTGGCTGGGAATCAAACCAGTGACCTTTGGGTTTGCAGGCTGGCATCTATCCACTGAGCCACCAGCTAAGGCTTTGATGATTTTTTTGTTATAGTTCCTTTAAAAATATTATTGAGATATTTATGGGGATTGCATTAAATCTGTATACTGCTTTGGGTGATATGGACATTTCAACTATGTTTATTATTTTGATCCATGAATATGAACTATCTTTCCATTTCATTGTGTTTTTTAATCTTTCAGTGATGTTTTGTAGTTTTCAGTATATAGGTACTTCATGTCCTTTGTTAGATTTATTCCTAGGTATTTTATTCTTTTTCTTGAAATTGCAAAATAATTTTTTTGTTTCTTTTTCTGAAATTTCATTGTTAGTATGTGAAAATGCAGTGGATTTTTGTACATGTTGTGTCCTGAAACTATATTTGCTTATTGTTTCCAATGCTTTTTGATGGAGTCTTTAGGGTTTTCTATATAAAGAATGCAATTTTACTTCTTCATTCTCAATTTGGATGGTTTTTATTTTTCCTCTTGCCTGACTGCTTTGGCTAGGTCTTCCAGTACTATGTTGAATAAGAGTGGTGAAAGTGAACATCCCTGTCTTATTTCTAATCTCAGAGGAAAAGTGTCCAGTTTTTCACTATTTTGTACATTATTAGTTGAGGGTTTGTCTTATATGGCCTTTATTATGTTGAGGTACTTTCCTTCCATATCAATTTTATTGTATTTTTAAATCATAAGTGTATATTAGATCTTGTCAAATGCTTTTTCTGTATCATTGATATAGTCATATGATTTTTCCTTTATTTTGTTAATGTGTAGTATATTGATCAATTTTTGGATGTTGATCCATCTTAGCAACTAAACAGAACCAAAGAGAGAAAGTGACAAAAACACAATCATAATAAGGACCTAAATACTCATTGACAGCTCTAGATAGAGCATCCAAAAAGAAATCAATAAAGAAACACAGGCCATAAATGACACATTAGACTAAATGACATAACTGACATTTACAGAGCCTTTCATCCCAGAACATAAAATTATACATTCTTCTCCAGTAAACATAGAACATTCTCAAAGGTATAGCATATCTTGGGACACAAAACTAGCCTTAAATTTTTTAAGAAGCTTGAAATCATATCAAGCATAATCTCTGACCACAATGTTGTGAAATTAGAAATCAACAGCAAAAGGAAGTTTAAAAAAAAAAAACCCAGAAATATGTGAATATTAAATAACCTACTACTAAAAGATGACTGGGTCAAAGACTAAATAAAAGGTGAGATAAAAATATATATAGCAACAAATGGGAATGAGAATACAACATATGAAAAGTTGTGGGATACAGAGAAAGCAGTAATAAGAGGGACATGCATATCATTATAGGCCTATATCAAGAAACAAGAGAAATCCCAAGTAAAAAACCTAACATTACATCTTAAAGAAGTAGATAAAAAAGAACAAAATCAGCCCTGATTGGTGGCACAGTGGATAGGTACGGGCCTAAGAACCCAAAGGTTGCCGGTTAATTCCCCAGTCAAGGCACATGACCAGGTTGCAAGCCAGGTTTCCAGCCAGACCTGCTGGAGGCAGGTGAAAGGCAACCATACATTGATGTTTCTCTCCCTCTCTGCCTCTCTCTCTTCCCCTCTCTCTGGAGATAAAATAAATAAAATAAGAAAATAATATATAAAATATTTTAAAAAGAAAAAAAATAACAAAATCAACCAAAGTCATTAGAAGAAAAGAAATAATAAAAATTAGAGCAGAATTGAAAGAGAGAATAAAAAGACTATACAAAAATTAATACAACAAAGAGTTAATTCTTTGAAAAGATTAATAAAATTGACAAACCCCCAGCTAAACTCAGAAAAAAAGATTCATAAAATCAGAAATGAAAGATAAGTTAGCACAGACATTGCAAAGCTACAGAAGATCATACTAGAATACCATGAAAGTCTATATGCCACAAAATACAATCACCTAGAAGAAGTAGATAACTTCCTAGAAATATATAACTTTCCAATACTGAATCATGAAGAACTGGAAACTCCCATAAACCAAATTTAAACAACTATCAAAACCTCCCAAGAAATGGAAGTCCAGGACCAGATGGCTTTACTAGTTAATTCTACCAAACATTCAAAGAAGATTTGATACCCAGTCTTTTCAAACTCTAGTAAAGAAATTAAGTAGAGGCAATACTTCCTAGCACATTTTGTAAGGACAACATACCCCAATTTTCATAAAAGCACTTGGATACAAACAGTTACTACTTTGGCTACACCCTTTTGTCTTGTAAACTTGATGAAGAATTCTGCTTCTCAATAATAACAGTACCTACAAGTTACTGAGCACTTTAATCAGGCACTGTTTGTTCATCATTTTATTTTATATCCAAAATAATCATCTTAGACAACTATGATTATAATCACATCCATTTCCCAGATGAAGAAATTGCGATGCAGAGAGGTCACACAATTAGTAAATGGCAGAGCTGGGAATTCACCTCAACCTGAGCTGACAACGAATACAACAAAAGGAAACATTTTGTTTCCTTGCAAATCATCATCAGGCCCACAGCTTGGGTTTGGTTACAAAAGGAGTTCGGGCCATGAATGCAGCCTCTGATATTTCATATTAAATTCATGATGGGCTTTAGTAAATGCATGATGGGAAGAGAAAAAACAGACATATGAATATACTTAGAAAATTGCCTCAAGAAAACAAAAAAGGAAAGAAGGAGAATCTAGTTATCAAAATATTTACCTGGACAGTCTCTGTGATCATTGCAGAATAGACAAGGGAAATAAGGCATTGCCCAAGGACCCTGTCTCATGAGTATCCAAAAGAGAATGTCTTGACAATTGAATTTATAGGCATTAAATGTTTTCACTGCAACTCATGTTTTCCTTTTCAAGCCATGAACTGCAGTAGGATATTTGGGGAACTCAAGTTAAATTGTTCAGCCTTGATGGGAGACCTCTGGGGTCCATCCCTTAAAAGTTCCACTCTTATATAGACAGTTGAGCCATCATTTGTATGAGGGGGCGGTCAGAACACACTTTTTCAGTTCATACCACAAGTATGAAGAAGGGTTTTTCAAGTTTTCCTGAACACTTTTCCTTATTTACTGCAATAGAAAAGTATTCAAATTAATGTCATCCATTCAGGTATTTAACATCAATATATTCACATTCAGAGATAAAAGAAGCTTTCACATCAAGAAATTCTTATTAGCTGTTCTTATCTGGTCAAATTTCACTAGGCAAACCACAGGACGTTGTAGATCCTAGCACTTCCCAGATATTGGGCTTTCTCCCACATCTCTGCCTGGGAACTGCCAGCTGAGTTATTGCTGTTGGAGAATTATGCAGTGTGTCTGGGCTTTGAGGTTATCTGATCAGCACAGGCATTGGTGAGTAAAGTTTATTTTCCTCTCAGCCAAAGAATTATAAACTCTGAGTCTCATGCCTGGAATAATCTAAAAGGCCATCTTGTCTAACTTTCTAGCCAATGCCTGTGTCCCTTGAGCATCATATTCAGGCTTCTCTAACAATAATTTATTGAGTGCTTGCTGTATAACAAAAATAATTTTTCATGTACCATCTTTTTAATATATATAAGATCACTCTAAATCAGACATTATTCTATAGATGACAAAACTAAAGCCCAGAGAAGTTAGATGGTTTGGCTAAGATCACGTAAGTGGCAGGACCAAGGTTCAAATTCATGTCCATATACAGAGTTCACATCCATAAATACCACATTGTCCCTCATACTCAATTATCTGGGGTAAATAAAATGTCTAATACTCCATTATGTTGTTTCTGAAATTCAACTCATACTCTGAATATCTATATCAGAGTTAGATTCAGAAAAATTCAGTTAGCATGCCTCTATCTTCTCATTTCCCTTTTCATTCTCCCAACAACAATAAAAATTACTTTGATATTAGTCCTTTTTACCATAATGAGAATAAAATGTATTAGTTAACAGAAAAATAAAATTGTCACCAAATCCTGAAATTCTGAGATAAAATATAAGCCTATCTTGAAGACAATACAGGAAAATTAGGGTGGAAGACAAACTTTTATAAGTCATTATTAAGCAAACTCCAAAAATTTTCATTGAGTTTATTTCAGTAGACTCAAGATGCACTGTTCAAAATGAATATTGGTTTTCACTGGGTTCTATACTATAGAGTGGCAAGGCTTGTTTGCCTGACTTGTTTTAAGGTATTTGTATAGAAAACCCCTTTCCCCTTCTACCTGCTGGACAGTGACCTCTCCCAAGACAGAAACCATATTTTTTTTATTTATCTCTGTTTCTTTTAAAGTACCATTTTCCCATCCTTCCAACATTTATTAAGCACACCTTTTGACCTTGATGCTGTACTGAGGACTGAATACATTTAAAAAATCATACCCTATGCCTCATTCTAGTGAGGAAAGCAAACTCTAAACCAATAGCTGCAACTTAATTCACAGAGTGTTTTAATAGAAGTATATACAGGGTACTATAACAATATAGGAGGTAGCACAGTGTCATGCACATTATATATGTTCAATATCCATTTGTTAAATTTAATTTACTTAAAGAGAAGTTTAATTCAGTAGAGCAGGGCTATGACATATGAGGTGGATCAAGGCCACAAGTAGCTAAAACTTGCACTAAGTGTTTTTCAGTATAAGTTCTCCCATACCTCCCACTTCCCCAAATTAAGACCAACATACAGAGGCTAAAGATATTAAAATGTATGAACCAATCCATATTTTTTGGTGTCTATGCCCCTACATTTCACCCTGTAAGTATAATATTAAAGGAGAATATCCTATTATCATATGGCCCAGAAGTAAGTTATGAGTGGGTTGGGACTGATGATAGTGGCAAAAGTGATGGACTTCTAATTTTCCTGCATTGGTACTAGTTAAAGCTTTAAAATTAGAGAGGGTAGAGGTGGAGAATGTCTACCCTGGGTGGATAAAAGTGACATATGAAAGCGATGTGAAGGGAAGAGACCCTGGAATTGGGAATAGACAGTTGTATAATGTTAATTAGTAAGAAAGAGTAAGTAAATACTGTGGAGCCTTGGTTCACAAAGTTAATTTGTTATGGAAAACTGTTCAAGAAGCAGTTTGTTCCAAAACTGAATCTCCTTTGTTTGTTGTCTGAGAGACACATGGCTGACCACACAGGTATCAGCATGAAAAGGGTTTTCAAGTAGAGAATTGAGACCCAAAATTTTGTTAGACAAAATAAACCAAGACTTTATTTATTTTTTTTTATGAACAACTTGGCCAAGAACCAAATTGCCCAAGAACTGAGCTTTGATTGTACTAGATGTTTCCAGCAGTGCTAAACAGTAAGTACTAAAAAGTTGATGAAAACTAATTTCAAAAGTGCATTAGAGGTTTTAAAATGATGATTAGGAAGAAATCTAAGTGAGATACCAGTGGAAAAGGGGAAAATCTCTTATCCCTTCAAGAAAAAGGAGCTGGACATTCATGAAATTCTCCTGTCTGTAGCATTCAAGACAAGCTAGCTTATTCTATAACAACAAACACCCTCCTCCCCCAATTTTGAATGGCTTGAAACAACAGCAATTTAATTCTTGCTCATTCTACATAATTGGCAGTTGGTCTTGGCTCATTGAAGTCACTCAGAGACCCAAACTGACAGGACATTATTCTTGATACATGTTTTAATGATTGCTGAGGCAAAAAAAAAAAAAAAAGGCATGTTGAATAGTGCATTACTTTTTTTAAGCTCCTGCCTAGAAGTGATGTAAGTTACTTTTACTTATGTTTACTTGGCTAAGTCAGTAATATGACATTGATGTTATATGCCTGGAAGGACATGAGAACTGTGGTACTTGTGAAAGACTGCAATACCACCATATATTCCTTCCTAATTTCTGTAACTTTACTTTTTTCCTGGATGTTCATATCTGACTTTATGACTTCATCTGATTCTTTGTATTCATGACTCCTAAAACTTAAAGCTACAAGCCAGATAGTTTTCTTTAGCTCAAGAGCCATGTCCATTTGGCTACTCAGAACCAGACTGCTGTAAAATAAAAGTAAAAACACCAAAATGCACTCATTGCCATTATATTTAAAACTGTAATTGTTACTTCCCTACTTCTACAATGGAACCTGAATTTTCCCAATAAACCAGCTAACTTATCTTGGATGCTGCAGAAACTTTATATATATATATATATATATATATATATATATATTATAATTATAATTATATATATTATAATTATATATATACTTTATATATATAATTATATATATATAGAGAGAGAGAGAGAGAGAGTAAAATAGGAAGGAGCTGGCATAGCAAAAGAATAATTAGAAAGATGAGAGTTGAATTGAGACAAGATGGATCTTAGAAGATGGAAAAAAAATTTAAGAAGTGGAAATGATAAGAAGTGTTAGATGAAATCAATTACAGACTGTGGAAGAACATTGGATTTGGTCATTAGTACTCCACTGGGTCACTTTCTAGTAGGTTCAGTTGTATGATGGCAACAGAAGCTGAGTTGACTTACTTACTTGAATAACTGAAACTTTGTACTGTTTGACTAATACTTTCCCATTTCCATTTCTCCTTCTCCCAAGTCCCTAGAACCACCATTCTACTCTTTGCTTCTGTGTATGACTACTTTAGATTCCTCATTTAGTATTTATATTTATGTTTATAGCTATTTTGCTTAACATAATGCCCTCTATGTTGTCTCAAGACTGGGTTTCTTTTTAAAGGCTGAATTATATTCCATTTTATGTATGTATCACATTTCTTTATCCATTAATCCACCGATGTATATTTAGGTTGTTTCCATGTTTTGACTATTGTAAATAATGCTGCAATGTTATAATGAATATGGGGGTGAAGGTATCTCTTCATGATCCTTATTTAAATTATTTTGGGTATATACCTAGAAGTAGGATCCATGCAGGGCAAAGGGAACCCTCGCACACTATTGGTGGGAACGTAGGCTGGTGCAGCCACTGTGGAAACAGTATGGGGTTTCCTTAAAAAACTAAAAATGGAACTGCCTTTTGATCCAGCAATTCCACTACTTGGACTATACCCAAAGAATCTGAAACACCAATTCATAAGAACCTATGCACACCTATGTTCATAGCAGCACTATTTACAATAGCCAAGTGCTGGAAACAGCCTAAGTGCCCATCGGTGGATGATTGGATCAAAAAACTTTGGTACATTTACACAATGGAACTCTATATAGCAGAAAGAAAGAAGGAACTTGTATCCTTTGCAATAACATGGAACTGGAGAGTATTATGCTTAGTGAAATAAGCCAGTCAGTGAAGGACAAATATCATATGATCTCACCCATTACAGGACAATAATGAGCAAAGCTAACAACAAGCAAAACAGAACCAAGTATATGAATACAAGGAATAGGCCTTCAGTGGTCAG
>PVIW01018237.1:0-12089 GCA_004026585.1 Noctilio leporinus | reverse complement strand
TAACCTAGTCTATTTGTTCTCATTTGCATATTCATGAAGGAGAGTATTTCAAAACTGAAGACTTGCTCCTACCTGAAAGCAGAGAAGACACAGAGACCATGCTCCCAAGGTTTCTGAGGCTCCAAGTTCTAATCTGTGTTATGGGGTATGTGTTCTGAAAGGTCCCTGAGCTCTGTGAAGACCTAGCTCCTCCCACTGAGGATCAAGCCTACACAGGGAATGCTCCTCATTAAGAACCAAGTTTCAGTGATACACAGACCACTTGAAATGGTTCTGGACTTTAATGCTTGAAGGTCTTGTTCTGGATATGTGTGTTTGCAAAATGCTACACCAACTGATAATAACAAAACCATTCTTGTGTTTAATCAAAGCAAGTCAGATGTAAATAAGTCCTAAAAATACCCCATTGACTGTGTTTGTCTTTTATTATGGAGTTTGGTAAATGTTCTGGTAGAATAGGCTGTTTACAATCACTTTATGTCTAACACTAATTTTATTTTATTTTTTTTTAATTTTATTGTTGTTGTATTACATCCATCCCCTTTTTGCTCCCTAATTTTAGATGGTTTAATGAAAAGGATGACCCAGGCCCTCAGAGGAAGCCCTCACACAGCTCCCTCTGCACCTGCTCCTACACAGCAGCCTTGAGCTTTTATATTCTTTGTGCCCCTTGCTCCCCTGTTCAAGTCCAGCCAGACACAGTCCTCTCTGGACTCACTAAGCTTGGAACTCTCCCATCTCTAATCCATAGTTAAAGACTGAACACTTACTTCAATACTCCCCCAAGAACTCCATGTGTTAGGAGATCTCAGGACAAAGAGAATTGCCCTTACTAATATTTAGTGACTCCAGATGATGGGGTGCCTTCTGTACATTTACAGGGCTCTGTGAAGCCATCTTCTTTGAAGGTGTGAGATGCACTGACTAGGTCAACACTTCTGAGCCCTGAAACTCTCATGGCCTTTGGGTACTCTGCTATCCTCAGGTTCCTCTACTTGTAGGTCCCATATGTATATAATTGCATATGACCCTAATTCCACTACACTTCTATTGCTCAAATTAATCACACGCATCAGGGACCTCACACAGACTCTTCCTGGTGAGTGATCTCTGATAACAGAACAAAAGCAAATACAATTGATAAAAATATGGGAGAGAGGTTGTCCTTGTTGTTTCCTGTTATCCTAACACTGAGAACCTGAAGAGATTGTGGTGAGAAGGCTCCTGATTTGTTTTAGGGGGCTAGACCCAGAGGACCTTTATTCAGTCAATGTACAGTCAGTGATCCGGCAAGTTGTGGGTGTCTCACTGAACTACAGCCCACATGTCCCCATTTTTATAGCTCACAGCCATGAGCCCTGAGTGAGGAAACTTGGGGGACATTGAATAGGAGTCTCCACAGAATCTGAAGCAGTCACTGATTCAGAAACTGGGATCCCAGAATATTGGCTCTATCTGGCTTGAAAACCTGTGCTGCAGTGACTCAGTTGTTTTGCACTTGGCTCCCAGTGTCTGGAGCACCCCTTGCACTTCAACCCTTTTGTCTTTACATAGGAAGTTTGTGTCTAGACTCACACTGACTTTATTTTGAGACTCTCACACAGCAATACAGGGAAGGGTTCATCTTCAGATGGCCAATGTTCTGAATCATCCCTTTAGATAGAGCATCTGCCATTCACAAATGCAGCACATTTTGTCATGTGATTTTAGATTCCCTCTTATAAGACTCACCCACTCTAATGTTTTATTTTGGGGTCTGTAGTATGCAGTTAGTATAATTTCAGTTCATGTAAATCTAGAATATTTACAGGAAAGTTCCAATGACACAGAGGGACAGGAACAGCTAGAAGTACACAGCCCAAATATGGGCACATCCCTGCCTAAGAATAAATCTCAGTCCAAGGTATGAGAAATATCCTGGGCCAGCCACACCTACTCACCCATGACCTTCCTGTGAGAATAAGGGTGGGATGAACCTGGATGAACAAGAACAGGGAGGGGATCTACAGGGAGGGCAGAAGGTGCTGACCCCATACCAAAGAGAAACAGGATAGAGATGCCACTGAAAGATTTGAATTCTCCAGTGCCAATGGCACAGGCCAACTTCAACAATGGTCTCCAAAGATGGAGGCATCAGTAAACATAGCTGGTCTCCTCCCACTACTATACCAATATTATAGCTAAAATATAGAACAACCATCATTCAGAAATGTTAGTAGCCAGTGAAGTTTCACAGATTGGCTTCAACAAGAATCTCTACCACAAGCACAAGTGGCATCCCTCTGCAGATTGTTTTATAGCTCGTGCAAAGTGGTCCTGGGCAGAATACAGTTGGTAACTGACATTGGTCTTCAATACCCAGGAAACCCTAAGGACTTCCCATCAGTAGACCGGTACAAAACTGTCAGAGAACCACTATTTGTCCCTGCATATCTGATCCTCCACAGAGAGAGGAGGTTTGTGGTCAGTAGTAACAGTCAGTCCTTGCAGCTGATAGTTCTGTGGTGTCCCTCCAACTGACCTCCAACAGCAACCAATCTCAACTCCATAAGGAGGTTGTAATCAGCTCACACAAGTAGTGTACCTTGAGTAATGAGCTGGGGTGAAAGGGAAGGCTGTGCCACTGGACCCTGCATGACATCTACTATATTAGGCTATGCTACCAAGATGGGGATTCATAGCAGCTGTTCCCACTATGCATGTAGAAACACCGGGAGGCTGTCAAAATGAGGAGGCAAAGAAACATGGCCCCAGTGAAAGAACAAATCAGAACTCAAGGGGAAAAAAAAAAAAAAAACTAAACAGAGTAGAGATAAGCAATCTATCACATGCAGAGTTCAAAACACTGGTTATGATGATGCTCAAGAAATTTAATGAGGATTTCAACAGCTTAATAAAAGATACAGTCAGAAGCAAAGTATAAACTAATGGAAATAAACAATCTACAAAAAAAAAAAAAAAAAGATAGAGTGTATGAAGCCAAGAATCAAATCAATGAGTTAGAACATAAGGAAGGAAAGGAAAACAAACAAACAAACAACTAGAAAATTTTATAAAGGACAATCCTTCATGAATTCCCATTTATGATGTTCTTTGTACATGAGTGCCTGCCTCTAAATTAGAAGGAGGCTCAGGGACCTTGATTCTTCTTCTTCTTCTTCTTCTTCTTCTTTTTTTTTTTTAAGTTAATTTTATTGTTGTTGTATTACATTCATCCCTTTAGGGACCCTGATTCTTGATGTGGAAAGTTTTATAATTCTTGCAGCCTTATCACTATTGTGTAGTAAACATTTCTTATATCTTCTGTTTCTGTTTCAAGATTTTTTTGTAAAATACAGGTTTTAATTATATTCTTACATTTTGTGTTTTTTCTGTGGATTTTCTTAGATCAGTCTTTCATACCTGAAACTAAGTAAAATTTGGCTGCAAAGAAATGTATTGCTTTTCTCAGTCCTTGCTTTCTGTGTTAGTCCTAGCTTACACAGGCCTCCTCCAAGGTCATATGTACCCTCTTCCATTGATTTGTGTTTATCCCTACAGCAATGCCACTCATTTCTGTTTGATTGTGGGTATTGATATGACTTTTACAACTTGTACAAGGTCCTCAACTTTATCTGAAAATGCGTAAGTGTGTGATGAGATGGATTTCTGGAGGTCCTTGAAAAGGGCTTCAGATAGAATTGCATAGTTTTTGGGTCATCACAGTAAGTCCAGGCACACACACCCTTGTCTATGGGTCTAATCCTCTCTGTCCTCTGCTACCAATTGTCACACAAGCCAGGTCACAAAATCTTGGGAGTCAGGAATGCTGTGGATGTGGATGGGAAGTGAGCCTGCCTCACAGTTCTACGCTTTATGCTTTCCCTGCACCATCCCATCATTGATAAGATCCTCAGGGCTCAGCAGGAATGACCTCCATGGATTGGAGGGTAGCACAGCTCACTCAATGATGGGGCTGAGCTTTTACCCAGTTATCCACTCAGGAGGAGCCCAGAGTCAATGCCACAGCTCCAGTTAAGAGCTGCATCCTCCTTGCCCTGGTGAAATGAGGCTCCAAGGCAGCCAAGAGCAGACAAAAATGTGATGTGTGTGAGCAGAAGAGGGCAGAGTTCATGTCCCTTGTGGTATATCAGGATGACATCTGGCACATGGGAATACAGAGCTAATATTTCAGTTCAATATGAAAAATTTCCACCCATTTTTATTTTTCTAATCTGTAAATAACAGTCTTTCATTTTATGTTTCCAAACAAAACTATTGTTAAGTCCTCCTGTTTGGACTCTTCTGAATCCCTTTGCCTGTGCCAGGTGGGGTGAAGGCACAGCCCACCCTGTTGGTCTCTGGCATAAAGATTGAAACATGTAGTTCACTGAGCCTTGCTTGCATAGGGGAACCTGTTACTAACTCTGCAGGACCAACCCCACAGCATCTAGTAGGGAAAGAGAAGATGAGATAATTTGGGCAGACATTTATGGTCCTACCTCCACCTCCTTCCTCAACTCCCAGGACAGTGACAGTCTGTGCAGAGGTAATGTCCTTAGACCCCTGGTGGTGAATGTGAGCACAGGCTCACGATTCCTGCACATCAGCCCTCACATTTTAATCTCACAATGTGCATGCAACACATTTCAATATCTCATGTCAATTCCAGTCAAACCAGGACTATAAAGATGGTATGGACATAGTGTATCCATCTGATGGGGTGCCTTCTGTACATTGACAGGTGCTATGGGAAGGAAAGTGCCTCGCTGGGCATGAGGCAATGTAGGTCAGCTGTCCATGGTGGTGCCAAGTCTGCATTGAGTTCCTTTCATAGACTTTGCAGTGAGAACTGCCATGTGGTCTCTGATATGCAGGACAGAGAAAGTGACTCATCCTGTCAGGATTAATTCACAGCTTCCTTGGGTGACAGGATGTGGCCTGACCTGCCTCATAGTGACTTGTCCAGGCTGTTTTCCAAGGGCAGTTGTGGCCTCTGTGACTGGCAGACAACACAGTGAACCATGACAATTGGCTCTTTTGTTTTTGCAAGAGGAAAACATGGACATTTCACCCATCACTGCCTTGTGCAAGCCCCCCGCCCCCATGTCTTTTCACTTCAGAGCCCCTGGTGGCCACTTCACCAAGTGCAAAAGAAGTCCTCTTGTTGGACCCTGTCACCTGGAAGTTTCTTTGGATGGATTTGACAGGCCCTACTCAATGGTCCCCTTATCTCCCCAGTGAGTCTGTAGGTTTGTGTGCCATATGGCTATCTCTATAGTGACCAGGTTTCCACTACCATTTCCCAACCTGTGGCCAGAGCACTGGGCAGCACCCCTGTGTCCCTCATACTAGAGCAACTGGGCTATTTATGCTGGTGAAGGAAAACAGCTCTTGATTCAGCCAACTGAGCTGATTCACTGTTACTTTCCCACCAGTATCCTCCATAATTCACAGCATGTTGGCCTTTGACACAATAATCTGCCCATCCACCTAAATATGCCACCTGTATTTCATCCAACACCTTGGTGGTCATTTAGAAGATGCTCAAAAAAAAAGTACCCACAAGGGGAAGTCCCTTGTGTTCATCAGGTGTCAGCCACAGTGTAAATTATTCCGCTTTCAATACAGTCATTCTGGGCACAGCTGACCTTAGGGAAGTGTTTGTCCTTTTGCCTTAAATCTTTATGCACATTTTAGTTTCCAAGTTACTTTATGTTCTTCAATCATAGGGGAATTTCTATTATTAAATTTCAGCACTTTCCACAAGTGGACCCATGGATTTCATCACAATGCAATTGGCATGGAGGCAAGTTGTGGATATATCCTCAGTTATGTCCAAGTGTGAATATTAGTGACCAAACACACCAAGGCATTGCAGATGAGAATTCAAACACTGCTGATCATTACCAGAATTCCTTTCAAAGCTGATTTTCTCTAGGGTTAGTGATAGAGGAGCTGTGGTGATATTCCACGTGTGGATTTGTCCTCCAACTCCAGCCACCAACAGGCACTGTGTTCCTGATTAGGTCCAGAGACAGAGAAGAGCATCTGCTTTTGTTTTCAATGTGTGTGGAATATCACAGCTTGTTCCTAGAGCATTGAAAAAGTCCCCATTTCCACATGACCTGGTTGGGGCCTGTGCTGGATTTATTAAGTATGTGTCAGTTATGCATGCCACTGTGTCATTTCACTTACTGCATCTTTATCTTCTACATTGGCCTTTTCATTATAATGTATTATCACACTTGAGACCTGCATGAAGCAAACATCCTTCAAACATACTTTCACAGTAATCTGGTGAACCAAATAAATCTTAATCACTTCAGTAAATGGATATCTCAAATGCTCCCACATCAAGGCGGGTTGCTGTTTATTATTGTTCAAGATCAATTTGGAGAAAAATTCTTTGCAAGATCAATCACTGTGTGTCCTGTGTGTTCCCTGCTGTTATGAGTGGCCCCTGCAACCCAGCCCTCCTGTCACCCTCAGGAAGATGTATATCTGAACTCACATGAATGTCCCAGCAGAATTCATGCCCAGCTCCACCCTCTGACACACCCAGTAAATGTCAGCTAGTCCACTCAGCTGATCCAACCAGCGCAGGATTTCTGTCACTTTTCCTTGGTAGCACGTGGCCATGGCAGTGGTTGGGACCTGGCTTCACAGATGACCCTTCCTTTCTCTGTTTTCACTGACTGGGTCCCTGAGGAGGGACCTGAGTTGAACAGAGGACTCAGCTCGCCCTGAGGATGTCCCCTTGCTACTTGGGCTCTGGATGGTGCTGGCTCCAGTCCAGTGTTCTCAGGGTCATCCCTAATGGTGCTACATCTCCCCTGAGGTGGTGATTCCAGAAAGGAGCTGCACATTGGCAAAAACATTTAGATGCCAAGATCGCTTTCCTACAGCCTGGGTCTTGGGGCATAAAAAAGACTTTTGGTTCCAATATCTGGTGACTATGACTCAGGATGACCAGGGAATCTTGCAGGGGTATAGCCCCTTTGTCCCTCTCAGTTGTCAATCTCTAGGATACGAGGAGGAGGTTCCTCTTTCTAACATCACAAGAGACACATGCTGTGAGGGCAAGAAATGTATTATGAAGTTGGATGACCTTGTCTATAAAATCACACTCCTCAAGGACTATGGAAGGGGTTTAAATACATAGTTTTCCAGATAGTGGCAGCCACCCACACAATAGTACCCATGTATATGCTGGGACACAAGGAAGAGAGGCACCCCCTTTTCTCTCAAGTGAACACCAGTGCAGCCTCCAGGCTCAATAGTAAGCTCTATGCAGAACACCTAGGAAGAGTAAAAGGCTGTCTTATGAGTTCTCATTCATTATACACTATACAACTTGTATCAAAATGTGCCTATTTCCTGGTAAGTTGAGGTACTTTAATTGATGCAACCTTCCAAAGTCTTAATTGCAGGTTCTACATTATTATCATCATGATCATTTGCAATGTAAGAGATCCAACAAACATGGACAACTATGAGGTACCATGGAGTCTGTTTTATAACAATTATGTAACCAATGTGTATACTCCTCTTCATCCACAATCAGGCTTAATTGTGATTGGAAAAAGACATCATGAACTTGGGTTTTCTCCAGTCCTGTATAATGTATGCAAAAGAAATATCATCATCATGGTGGATGTTCTATCAAGATATTATTTATTGTTATTAATTGTAGGCAGTCAATTAATTGGGAGAATATTTGGTCTGTATTATAAGGAAATGTGTTTGTCAGAGAAGGGCCACCTATGTCATGTACAGGTACCTATGATGACAGATGCCTTCAGTAACTGCTACATGGTGCAGGCAGCAAATATAATTAATTATGGTGGAAAACACTGCATCTACCAGAGTTTATTTGAGTATTCAAACACTAGCCGAACATCTGCTTATTGTGGAAACTCTGTGGTGGATGACAGAGAGCATTGTGACTATGAGTCCTTCAAGCAGTGTGATAGCTGCAGAAGGGACTTCACCTTTACACCTGGAAGTGCTTCTTAACACAGGTAGGTGTTGCACAAACTGCATCTATTTGCTCCTGGGAACACTAGGCAGGTCATAGGTGATCTTCCAGAACACTGCCTCATTCAGACATACATGTGCCCTAAATGAGTTTATCTGTGAGAGGGAACCCAGTGTAACAAAGTCAGCTACTGCTATCATGGAAATTGTACTGACAGCATTGTACACTGCAAGGAGATCTTGACAAAGGCACACTGAACTGTCGATATGCCTGCTAAAGCTTACTACAAAGGGGCACCAATTTGACAGTGTATACAAAGTGGAAACACTGACTTATGTGTGGTGCTGACAATGATGTTAGTGTAGTTGCCGACAGTGTATTGACATTAGTATTCTGCCTCAGTTGCAGAAATGTGCTGGAATCCACCAGCCTCTGATAGAGGTTCCTTGTGTTATTGGGGTAGATGTACATCTGGAACATACACAACTGATGTTTGTCATGTGAGACCAGGTACTCCTTGTGGTGATGAAAGTCTGTGTTAATGGTTCTATGGAAACCATAAACTATGACTGTTACTGTTTAAAATTCAAACTTGCCCTGGCTGGTAGCACAGTGGATAAGGTGCCAGCCTGTGAACCCAAAAGTCATTGGTTTCATTCCCAGCCAGGGCACATAACCAGGTTGCAAGCCAGGTCTCCAGCCAGGTCTGTGGCTGGAGGCAGGTGAAAGGCAACCATACATTGATGTTTCTCTCCCTCTCTGCCTCTCTCCCTTCCTTCCTCTCTATGTAAATAATAAATAAAATCTTTAAAGAATTAAAATAAAAATAAAAATAAAATAAAATAAAAAATAAAATTCAAACTCAGGGGAATTTGCAGCCATGAAAGAGGATGGGACCATCCACAGTTCATCCAGATATGTGATGGGGACAGTGTCCACAGTGGGTCCTCTCCAACAAGTGTGTGGTCGGGGATACCTACCAATCTGTCACTGGGTATTTGAGAGTGGGCTTTGGTACATGTGCATCTTCCTTGCTGCCCTGCTTTTCAGAGTTGTCACCAACATGCAAATTGTCAAGACCACTACAGTCAAGGAAGTGGCAGGTGATGGAAAACTGAGTAGCTTTATGACTGCTGAAAAAAATTCAAAAAACCTGCTGGGGAACTGAGGTCTATATTTCTCCATGTGAGCACGGGTTCTGCTGTAAATCATGGGGAGTGAGAATGTGGGAGTTTTCCCAACAATTCTCCAAAATAAAGCTTCGAAATTGCATGAGGATGTCTCTACAGATTTTGTTAGTTTTTCAGAGCCCCTCTTGTAGCCTGGAGAGGAGATCTGGTCAGTAGCTGGTCTGGACCCATGGCCAGGAGATTGAGGATTAGGGACTGTTGCCATCAGTTACTTTAGGGCCAGTTTCTGACAGGTCCCAGTAGTTGGGCTCCTGAGGACTGAGGCTGTTCTCAGTCTATAGGGTGCCCCTCCTCTAACAAATCATGTTCAGGGTGATGGTGTGCTCCTCCTAACTTAAATGACCTGCTTCCCATGAGCATGGCTGTGGATGGTGGGGTGAGGGGTGACTCTGGTGCTACCCTGGAGAGAATATTTCCCCATGCTGAAGCTGAGACATTTCAGTGACATTTCATCCTAAATGAGGTAGCAGTGGCTGTCAGCACCTCTGGCCCTCTGAGGGAGCCCACATGTTTATGATTCCTTCCTCACCTGCTCCTTTCAGAGAAGGGAAGAGACTATGCAGGCTGAGCCATGTGAGTGCCACAAGCCATCCTGACAACAGGCCTGTGGGGCTAGAGAGCCAGTATTCTTTGATACCTACAGAGAATCTCCAACAACTGAACTGGTATGGCTCACATGGCATATGAATAAAATGGTCACTGGTGTCCATTTGATTCTCCCTTGAGGCACATGCCTGGGTTGGCAGCCAGATTGCAGTTGGGGGCATGAAAGAGGGAACCAATCCATCTTTCTCTATCTCTCTTTGCCTTTTCTTCCCACCCTCCTAAAGAAAAGAAAAGAAAATCTTTAAAAAATTATTTGACAATGTAATGTGAAATTAACAAATGTTTTATTACACATTAACATTTAAAATTGCATATTTTCTCCATGCAGTGCCAGTATATACTATTGAATTTAAAAGCCAAAATACCCACAAATTCAAGGACCAGGGGAAACTGTGATGGACAGACACATTTGGCATTGTTGGAACAGGTGCCTGTGCACATACATTTTTACCCTCCCTTCTGTGACTAGTCATATGGGGGGACTGGGGAAGAGTGAGCAGGATGCCAGGCCATTGGAGCTCAATGGAGTGTCTAAGTCAGGTTTAGTGAGAATTAGGTCAGTGGATGACAGCAGATTATATCAAGGTGCATTTACACCTCCACCCAGTAAATGAGGAGCGAGAGGGTAGCATGGGACAGGGAGGACAGAGACCCGAGGGGTAGATTTCCTGGGGGACATCCCTTAACCCATGTGGAGCTAGGTGCACCTGTCAGAAGGAAGGGCACATGTGAGGACATTGTGTGCATGTTGGGAGACAGATGGCCTGAGTGCAGCACACCAAGACTGGATGGGGCTGGACCCCTTCTTGTGGGGAACGTTTCCACCATAGGGAAGATGGGAGCCCTCAGGGTGGTTCATTGCCAAGGAAGGAAAAGCGCTCATAGGGGCCTGGTGAAGGGAAGGCTCCCAGGCACAGGTCAAATTTCACCTGCAAACAGACAGAACACCTCTTCCATGCTGTCTTCAGTGAGAATGTGGAAAATGAGAGCCACAAAAAGGAAGAAGTGTCCCAGGATGCAGCTGAGAGCTTTGAGAGGAAACTCCTGCTCCCTAGAGGAAGCCCCTTCCTTCCCACCAGGCTCACACCTGCCCCTGGGGATTCTGTCTGTGCTCAAGGTCTCAGAGCGCCCCCTGGTGTCCTGAGTTCCCCTTGCAGCCCAGCCCTCCTGTCTCAGGCAGGGTGGTTTCTTTCTGGCTCACATTTACTTCCCCTCACTGTGTCTCTCAACAGTTATATTGACCATGCCCTCCGTTCCCAGGCTGTTCATTTGCAGGTATTGCACATTCTGGCCATTGTCTCTACAGATGGTGAATTGACCATTCCTACAGTTGGCATAGTACGTGGTACCTTCATCCCTATTAATGTCTGACACACACTCCAGGCCTTTAACTGGAGCCTGGCAGATCTAGCTCATCCAGTAGAAATTGAAGTTGAATTCAGAGACCCCCATCTGGGCTGTACCAAGTCTCAAACAGACTCTACCATCTGCACATCACACTGAACACTGAAAAACACAGAAATATCCTGGTTTAGGAAGCTGTCAACATTTTTTTTTCTTTTTCTTTCTTTTTTTTTTTTTTTTTTTTTTTTTTTAAGATTTCATTGTTGAACAAAGAACTGGGCCTTTGGCCTGGAGTCACTGTCCAGATCTTCTTTCCCTTACACATGAGCTGTTTGGGAAGGTTTTATTTCATCCGGGGCACAGTGGGTCTCTGTGGGTGAGGATCCCCCACAGGTCTTGATGGAAGGTAGTTTCTTTTCTCCCTATATATTATTGCTGCCTTTCAACTGCTACTCTGGTGCTGGAGCTAGGATGGAGTAAGTCTGAGCAGGCTGTGAACTTCCAAATTCAGTCAAACATCCTCTTCTTAGAAGTGTCTGATACTGGATTCTCCAAGATGGCGACAGAGTAGAGAGCAGTGCTGATGGTGTTCTCGAGTACCAAGGCAGCTGGAGGACAGGATAAGGAGCGTGGGACGGCTTCAGGACCCTAGGGATTGGAACGGACTGCATCTGGACACAGGGGAACAGAGCCCAGAGGCAGAGGAGGCCAGCAGGACAGTAGCCCACAGGCCCAGAATACAACCAGACAGCCCAAATAAAGGACACACCAAGAACAGCAAGTGGAGAATATCTGGGAGACGGCAACATTGAACTCTACAAATATCCTATCACAGAAGGGTGCTCAACTAAGGCAAGGAAGCAAAGCAGGTTAACCCAAGGAAAGTACAAAAATAAATAAATAAAGAGCAAGCAAGAACAGACACCCAAAATGGGGAAAAAAAGAATCAGTCCATCACCAAAAGGAAAGGAAGAATCCCCAGAAAGAAC
>PVIW01018236.1:0-12089 GCA_004026585.1 Noctilio leporinus | reverse complement strand
GATGATTGGATCAAAAAACTTTGGTACATATACACAATGGAATTCTATGTAGCAGAAAGAAAGAAGGAACTTGTACCCTTTGCAACAACATGGATGGAACTGGAGAGTATTATGCTTAGTGAAATAAGCCAGTCAGTGAAGGACAAATATCATATGATCTCACCCATTACGGGACAATAATGAGCAAAACTAACAACAACCAAAACAGAACCAAGTATATGAATACAAGGAATAGGTCTTCAGTGGTCAGGGGAACGGGGTAGGGGGGAGGGAGAGGTAGAGGCAAAGAAGGGGAGCAGCTTAGACAAGAACCTAGTATAAAGGAACCATGGACATGGACAGCAGGTGGGATTGACTTTGGGGGGAATGGGTGGGTGGGTGGGGGGACAGAGGGGAGCAAAAAGGGGATGGATGTAATACAACAACAATAAAATTAAAAAAAAAAAAAGAAATGCTGTAAGAGCTAAAATTCTCATTACAGGGAAGATTTATAATAAATAAATATTTATATATAGAATATACACAAATAAGATATGTGTCATAGGTTTATCATATAGAAAGACACTCAGCAGCATTTAACATCTTTTACAGACCTGCATTGACTGGCTAAGACTACTATTTAAGGTTATCCCAGATGAACTCCTAATACACCCTCCCCAGTCCTAGCAATGTATAAAGGGGCCACACTGGAAAGGTAAAGGCCCATGAAGCTAGTAAATTATTCCTTTATCATTAGGAGGGTTTATATCAACAATCCATCCACACTTATGGTAACTGAGGGAAAAGTAGTCCATCCACCTGAAAAAATGATTAGGACATGTTTTTGTAAGAATATTTCTTGAGCTAAGTTATAAAGATATTCATCAGAAATACAGGGGTTAGGGATGAACATAAGTTAAAAACAATGAAAGCCTAGAGAATTGAAAGGATTTAGGTGCAGCTAGATTCAAAATGTGTATATAATGCTTTTAGGTGATGAATTTGCAATGAAAAGTAAGGGTGGTCTCACCTACTACAGGAAACTAATGAACAAAATAAACAAACAAGCAAAACAGAACTAGAGGCATGGAAACAAGGAACAGACTTCCAATGTGTAGAGTGGAGGGGGAGGGGGAGAAAAAGGTAAAGAAGGGGAACAGTTTAGTCAACGAACTAGCATGAATGATCCATAGGCATGGACAGCATGTGAGATTGACTGTGGGTGGGTGGGGGGTGGGTAGGGGGGTGGGGAAGGGGAAAGCAGTGGGGGGAAAATGAGATAAATGTACTACAACAACAATAAATTAATTTAAAAAAGGAAAAAAGTAAAATAAGAGTGGTATTGGGGGGGGGGGGGCATCCCAGCCCAGTGTGAAGAAGATTCCTCATAATAGCTGTTTGTGAAAATTAGCAGGGGTTGCGAGGTTACAGTGCTGTAGACTCAGGCACCCTCTTTAAGGGCCTGAACACAGACCCACTTACAGTTACCCTATACTTCAGAGAAGGGAAAGAAACTTGAAAAGCATCAGGGGCAAAGTGACATGGAATAACTGAACTGTCTGGTTTTATTTAGGGCAAAGACTGGAGTTCTCCCCAGGACCATAGTGCTGGCAAGTGCCATTGTTCCTTTGTCAAACCTTTCTTCCCCCTGCTTCCCCAACACAGCCTGCAGGAATGAATGGGCAACAAATCTAGTTTCTATTAACATGGCCAACACTGTTGTCCCAGCCCTGGGGATTGAGCGTAGGAGGTCTGTCCTGAGACCTGAATGTATCAAAAGTATTGAGCAAATGTCAATATAATTAAAACAGTTTGTGTGGCCTATACTTTTGGGATAGACTTTGTATGTTTGCAATATAGACTTTCCTATAAGTCAGCTGGGCAATTGCTTTGACAGCTGCCCTACTGAGCAACTGGACACTAAGGAATAGATAAAAGTCACACAAAGTAACTTAGTATTCACTCAGCATTTTCTTCTCTCTCTCTCGCTCTCTCATTTTTTTTTTTTAAGGTTTTCTTTATTATTTTCAGAGAAAAGGGATTGGAGGAAGGCAGACAGGGAGAGAGACATCAATGTATAGTTGCCTTTCACCTGTCTCCAGACAGGTCTGTATCTGGCAGACCTGTCTCCAGCTACAGACCTGTCTGGAGACCTGGCTTGCAACCTGGTTATGTGCCCTGGCTGGAAAATCAAACCAGCAACCTTTCAACTTTTGGGTTCACAGGCAGGCCAGAGCCTTATCCACTGTGCCACCAGGCAGGGCTCTCACTCAGCCTTTATTGAATGCAGGTTCATTTAAAGTAGAACATTAACATACATTAAATGCTACTCACACTCTAACAATCTAAAACAAATATAACGCACACACAGAAATCAGTGGGAAATAAAGTCTCAGTCTATGGGTCCAGGAAACAACATGGTGAGCAAGGCAGTCTTTAGCATCTTGCAAGGAAGGCTTTCTGGATCCAGAGGGCAGCAGGACAGACAGAGTCCTCAATCCAGCCGGGCAGAGCCCCCAGCGGCCAATGCCAAGGGACATCAGCATGACATGGAACAGCACCTTGGTGTGTGGAGAGCACTTGTCAGCAGTGGGCTGGAACCTGCCTCAGTTATACCATGAAAGTAGTGTACTCCACCCTTCCAGGTCTCTTGATATCTTGGCACCCATGATGGCAGGTGGGAAAATTCCCTACAAGCCTATCTATGGGTGGTCCCACTCCGCAGACTTGGCTGTTCTGATCATGTGCAGACACATCTTAGGTGAGTCTCTTCATCAGATGTGTCTAGCATGACGTAGGTAGTTCCTCTCCTGAGCCAGAGTCTCATGGCTGACTGGCAGCCGTCTTGGTTGACATGAATAATTCTATTTCATATACTTTATGCTATTTTGACCGGGCCAATGCCATTGTTTTTGGTCTTGCTCTCCATATGCCCCACCCAAACCCACACAAGCAGCTGACTTAAGCTGCAGACTTTCCTAAAATTTCTGAAAGATCCTCAGACCCCAAACCCATAGCAGCTGGCTTGGGCATGCTCTGTATCTCTTGCCAAACTCAGCACTAGTGGCCACCAACCCTGGATCACAGAATAAGCATGCCCAGGCACCTCTAAACCTAGCAAAGGTAGGTACCAAAGGCAGATCACTTTGTAGCTCCTACCAAGTGGCCCCAGGCCAAATAGCAGTTGACCTTGTCCTACACTCACAGCTCATTCCTAAAGACCAATTCACCTGGTGGTGGCTTCAGACTACATCAGAGCACCACCCAATTTGTGCCACAAATGACACACACAAAGGGTGATGGATTCAATGGGCACCAGAGCCCCCCACTAAAGCTTATCCAGCATCTTGGGGTCAGCCCATGCATAATAACTTGTCCACTACAGTCATGGCCAGTTAGACTGAGTGGCAGTCCCTCCCATTGAATTGCCAACAACAATCAAGGCTCAAATACAACGTGAGAGCACACATGATCCATATAAGTGTCAGGGTGTGGGGCATCTAACATGGAAGCAGTATATACCTTTAGACTTTACTTGTACCTGGACTTAGTCAAAACTATAGCAGTCAATGTTTATATACCTCGCTTGGCAGAAATGTAATAATGGAACTGGCTGGTAAATGCTTGGGAATGAGTTAATGAAGTTAGCCTGTCTAGAGTTTCCTGGTGAGATGATCATAATGTGGGTGACCCAACAAATAGACCCACTTAGCAATCCCTGGTTGATGGATTTTGGATAATGAGCTAATTTTCCTTTGAAAGAGGTACCTGCAAAACCGCATGTAGCCACTAAGATAAAAAACCCTACCCAGCAATGTCAGGTTGAAGATGACTTATCTAAAAGTTTCATCCCTTGCTACTCCCCATCTTGCCTGTTCCCCATTTTCCTTCCCCCAATAAACTCATGGCTTGATTCTACAGTGGTCTCTGGGTATGATTTCTCCAAGTAAGGCTTACCTGACAATATGGAACATCTTGGAGTACCTGGCTCAGGTGAAGAAGGGCTGCCCAGGATATCTACTACATAAAGCCACTCTTCTAAGACTAGGAGACCTAGCAGGTATGTCTAGTACATAGCAGATATATCTAGTATAGGGGAGCAACCAATATGAAGATTAAAAAAACATGTCCCAAATGAAACAACAGGACAACACCCCAGTTAGAAGGCTAAAGAAAATGGAGGCAAGCAATTTATCACATGCAGAGTTCAAAACACTGGTTATGAGGACATCTAATGAATGTGGGGGAAGAACAGATTATCTCAGTGAGAACTTCAACAAAGATATAGGAAAAATAAAAAAGGCTATAGAAAATACAAAAAGAACCAGTCAGAAATAAAGAAGAGAGTAACTAAAACAAAGAATACATTGATTAGCACAGATTTTCAGTGTCTTTCCTTTTTCCCCCAAATGTATAATTAAGTAAAGCTAAAATGCATGTTTATTTTAATTTAACATTAAGGGAAAATGCAGTCAATCACATATTAGATGAAACCATTGTTTATATAAGTAACTATGAATTTTGTCACATGAATTAAAGTGAATTATACTCAGTCATGTAGAACAATGCCAATTTTCATCAGTTCTCTCATGAATTTACAGATTGAAAATATTCACTTTATATGTTTCCTTTTGTCCTTTCATTTCATAATGTAGTTTCTGCTCAGAACACTTCTCATATTTCTCCTGTGCTTTTCTTTGCATTTTTTTTCCTTTGGCATGTCATTCTGAGATACCTTTAATAAAGGAGATACACTGGTAACATTCTTCAATTTAAGCTAAATCTAAGCCTCTAAGAACATCTCTCTAGATAAATATCTTACTGTTCATATGTAGTTTATAATGTCACTTTTCTTATGAATCAACTTATTTTAAAGAAAAAAACTTATTAGATCCATAAGTGAGGCATACATAAAATGATGTATGCATAAGAAAGTAATTAATAAATTGATAAAGCAAAACTGCATATTTTGGTGCTCACAAGAAGTTAATAATGAAAACTAAGTCATTTCATTACAAGTAGAGTATTGACTTACAGGACTCAGGAAAAATACTTTCCACTGAGCTAAGGATCCCCATTCTAGAAACTGAGTGTCTATGTAAATTCATCATGTAAATCACATTTCTATATCAAATTGAGAGGGGATAGTAGAAAGCTAGGAAAATTCCTTGGCAAATGGAATAGGGAAAATGAGACAGCTGAACACAGTGGCTGAGCAATTTATAGCCAGGTGCAGATGGTCACCAGGGAGGAAGGCCTAGGAAAGGCAACAGTGGGAAAACAAAGACCTCAGCCCCAGGGTAACCTCTTTCCCCTTGGCCTTTCCTCCCTGGAGACAACATCCAGGCTTCTGGTGTATTTCAGCTCCAGGCCCAGAAAAGCAGAAAACTGAAGTGGACAACATCAGAACCAACGGCTGTGACTGAAGACCTCCTGCATTGTCACTGACCAATCAGTAGAGACCATGACCCTGACAGGGCACATCTGCAGGGCCAGGCTCTGTCCAATAACAAAATTAACTGGAGATTCTGCTAGTTAGTTGGTAATTCTGCAGGGACCCCTCAAGACATTCATCAATAGTGATAAATGTGGGACTGAGCTGAATTCAGTTGATGGAAATTGTTGATATGTATTAATGCAAACTCCACAATAACTTATTGTCTAAATAGGCATGAAAATTCCAAAGCCAATGAGGTAACTAAGACATATGTTGAAAAAGGAGAAAAGGAGAGGATAGGGTATTAGATTTCAGAAATTAGAATGGGCTGCTTATGGGTAGTTGATGGAGAGGGGAACATGTATGACAGGACAATTCTTAATAAAGACTCAGAAACAATGGGGCATGGGATATTTAAGCCAACAGGTGACTGACCAAATCCTCTTTCTTACCATCCTTAATTCATATTAGGTTAAGTGAAGCCTCCTAAGATTTCCTATCTGAAGCAGGTTTCTCTGAATCTCTTGCCCAGGGAAGGGGGAAGGGTCAAAGTGAATTTGCTAAGTTTTATTTCTTAACAAACAGCTGAAAATCATTCCCAGAAAGAGTGCTTCAAGGTGGCAAAACTTTGGTCCCTTTCAGCAGGTGCCCCTATAGGGGCAAGGGAATCACGAAGGTCATGGAGGTCTTAGTTGCTGAGATCGTGAAGAAATGGGAAAAATCTGCCACCACATTGCACTTCCCAGCAGGGCAGCAGGAGGGGCTTTGGTACCAAGTGTAGGTAGAGGCAGGTGGATGTCCTGTGGACATGAAGATAAAAGGAAGACCATATCCATTGCTAATTTTCCTCGTTTGTGTTTTAGTACGTTTTAGAAGCATCTCAGTAATTAATAATTTTTAAGAATAACTGCTGTAATGTTTTGTTGGTTTACACTGCTTCTAAAGATGAATTTAGGGAGAATTGACATATTTATATGTTTTCATTAACATGGCGTATCTTTACATTTATGTGGGATTTTTAAAAAATTTAAGAGTGTATTTTTAGCTTAAGCATGATATACACTTTTCTTTTAATAACTCATTCTGTGTAATTTAAAATGGCAACGTTACAAACTCTTGCCTTTACTCAAGGATTGAGAGACAAGGAAAAGGGAAGAGAGAAAATCCATGCAAAATGGCTGAATGCAGATCCCTTTCCTTTGTAGTAAGTGCATGGTAAGCACTTAAGAGACTGTTCCCTGAGCCCACTGGATGGTGTGATGTTCCAATAGAGAGTTGTCTGATGTTTTGCGAGCAGAAATTGTAAATGCCTGCAAATTGATGCTATTCTCCAATTCGGGTTATAAAGGGGAAGCAGATGTTCATGTGCAACTAACCCAAACACATGGAAAAAGGCTGCAGACATTTTCTCATTTCAATTACCATAATTTAATGTCTAGAATACATGCCCAAATGCTTTTCATGGAGAAAGATCAGCACAGCCCCTGTAATGCACACCGGGTCCCTACACTCTTCTGTATGCGTTGCTCATTTTCAGAGATGAAATCATTACACTGAATATGAGTTCAAAGTGTTCTGAAGTGCTTTTGTTGGTATCTTTTCAAAGATTGCAGAGGTTTGTTACCCTGTAATTTTCATTATAGATTCCTTATAAGAATTTTTACTTTCTAACATTTTCATACTGTGATTTTCCACAATTGCTAGTATTTAGCTGAATTTATCAGACCATTTTCAAGTAATTATAATAATGTCCTGTTACCTGATGTTTCCCTTTTCAGAAAGTTGCCATTAAAAGGCAAAGGTACCTTCTTTTGGAGCATGTAAAATGATATACATTCTTAAATAGAGCAACTTCATGCAAACTGTAAAATATTTTGTTTTTCTAAACTAAATTAAAAGAGCATTATATTAAAATAGAAACAAACATGAAAAGAATGGAAATATTCATGGGTTATGTACATCTTAAAATAATTCATACATGTATACATGAAAACATATTACTAACAAAAATGTGTTATTTATTATTGGTGAATATTACAAAATTTTTGCATTTCTATTTTTTACCATCTATATTTTATAAAGGTTCTGTAAATTTGCATTAAAAAATTCTAAGTATCTGAAGTGCTATAGAAAACATGCTGTGAAATAAAACTTAAAAAATATATAAAATCCAAAACTTTGATGTTCATTCTCTAATACCATAAGTTGAAAAGTTGCTGATATTTTAATATAATCATGTATTTTCATAAATATATTCTTATATAATAATACAATATATTAATTGCAAGAACAACAACAGAAAAAGACCTCACCACCGTAAGAAATTATTTGTATTTTTGTGTGTATCTTTAACACAGTTTTTTTTTGTTTGTTTGTTTATTTTTATTTATTCATTGATCATTGGAAAACCTAAGAGGTTTTTGAAAAGAAAAGCATTCATAAGGAAAATAATTGAACACTACAACTATGATAAATAAGTCTTTTCTTCAGTTCCATAAGAGTGTTACCTATACATCACGTATTTGTTAGATTCTACAAATAAAATAGGAATAGTGTGTATGTGTGTGTTGAATGAGTGTTTATATAAAAGGATAACATAAATGGTTTTATACAGTGTTCCTTACTGTTCTTTATTCACTAAAAACATTTGCTCTAACATAATTTAATAAGCCCCCATATTGTTAGAGGTTTTATTTATTTACTTTCAGTGTTTTACACTCCACAATCTGATCAAATGAAAAGTCTCTGTGCCTATATGTGAGTGTATTTTCTGGATATATTTTTGAAAAGGAAATTTCCTGGTCAAAATAAGAACTAATTTTGGAAAAGAGAGAGGGGAAGGGGAAAAGAGAGAGAGAATTTTGTTTTTCCATCCATTCATGCATTCATTGGTGTTTCTTTTTATTTTTTCATGTTTGCTGTTGTTTAATATGCTTATTATTGCTATCATGTTTCTTTTTTAAATTTTTAAAAAAGATTTTATTTATTTATTTTTAAAGAGAGGGAAAGTGGGTAGAAAGAGAGGGAAAGAAACATATATGTGAGATACATTGACCGGTTGCTTCTCACATGCTCCTAATTGGGGACCTGGCCCACAACCCAGGCATGTGTCCTGACTGGGAATTGAACCAGTAACCTTTTGGTTTGAAGGCTGGCACTCAGTACCCTGAAATACACCAGCCAGGGCTAAATTTATTTTTTATTGTCTTTTTCCACTACCTTCTTCCTTGTTTCTTGAATGTGACCTGAACAAGGATGGAAAGCACAACCTTGACATATTGGGATGACCCTCTCACTAACTGAGCTAGCTGGTGAGGGCTCAAAAACACAAACTTAAAAATATATTTGCTGGCCGGTGGCACAGTGGGTAAGGCACTGCCTGTGAACCCAAGGGTCGCTAGTTCAATTCCCAGCCAGGGCACATAACCAGGTTGCAAGCCAGGTCTCCAGCCAGCTTTGTAGCTGGAGGCAGGTGAAAGACAACCACACATGGTTGTCTCTTTCCCTCTCTGCCTCCCTCCCTTCCCCTCTCTCTAAAATAATAAATAAACTCTTT
Organism: Noctilio leporinus; assembly: GCA_004026585.1. Taxonomy (NCBI): domain Eukaryota; kingdom Metazoa; phylum Chordata; class Mammalia; order Chiroptera; family Noctilionidae; genus Noctilio; species Noctilio leporinus. The sequence continues at coordinate 3,117 of PVIW01018236.1, read as the reverse complement.
AAAAATATATTTTGGGGGAAGAGGACAGAGGGGAGCAAAAAAGGGGATGGATGTAATACAACAATAAAATTAAATTAAAAATATTTTTGATATATAATGTAAAGTTCTTTATACATTTTATTTATTTATTTTAATGTTTTATTCATTATTTTCAGAGAGAAGGGCAGGGAGAGAGGCAGAGAGGGAGGGAAACATCAATGTATGATTGCCTTTCAGCTGCCTCCAACTATGGACCTGGCTGGAGACCTGGGCTTGCAGCCTGGTTATGTGCCCTGGCTGGGAATCGAACCTGCAACCTTTGGCTTTGCAGGCTGGTGCCTATCCGTTTATACATTTAAAATCATGTATATCAATGTATCACTGTAGTAGCTCACATGACTTTGCTAACAGAATGTGTTTTTTATTATTAAAAATATGCTAGGTAACTGTAGTTTTAATTTGTATTTTGTTTTCAGCCTTTATCTTTGTAATCATTTAAAAGTCATTTGCCTATTTTGTGCATGTATATGGGATAGCCTGTTCATGTCCCCTGCTATTTTTCTATTAGATTATCTGGATTATTTTTTCACATTACCTGTAAGAATTCTTTAGGTACTAAAAAATTAATCCTTGTCATCCACAGTCTTTGCAGATATTTATTCTCTATTTTATTATTCATGTCTTTGTGTCCAGATGCCCTTCAAAAGAACTTTTTGACCTGGCTAATGCTTTGGGTGCTGTCAGCTCAGAGTCTTGCCATCAGCACCCTACACATAGCCTCCCTTTTTATTTGCTCTCTGCAGAACAGGCCCTCTGGAGGACTGTTCCATGACTGATTTGTGCTGGGCTATAAAATGCCCAGAAATCTGGCCTAATATGAAACAACTCTAAGGTCCTCTTAGGATCAGCTGAGGCTGGTTTTGGGTTTACATCGCAGTTTAACTTCTCTCTCTTTCCCCATGTATTTCTTCCTTCAGCAGATTTTGATTCCAAGGATACTTCCTAATAAACATCCTGAACACTAAATTGCAAATCAGAATTTGCTTCGCAAAGAGTACAGTCTAGACCTGGCTGGTGGCACAGTGGATAAGGCACTGGCCTGAGAACCCAAAGGTCACTGGTTCGATTCCCAGCCAGGGCACATAATGATGTTGCAAGCCAGGTCTCCAGCTAGGTTCGTAGCTGGAAGCAGGTGAAAAAAACAACCATATATTGATGTCTTTCTTTCTCTCCCTCTCCCTCTCAGCCTCTCTTGCCACGGTCCTGCCGGGCCGGAAGAATGATAAACGGGGTAGGATTCATAATGAAAAGACAGACACAAAAAAGTTGGGGTCAGGAGGACTGCCACTCGTGGTGACAGCGCCACTTTATTGTTCACACAAAACTTATATAGGTTTTTCAAGCATTCAAACCTATCTCCTAGTGAAACTATTTTGGCTGAAAGTACTTTTTCCCACAAGACATTTGCTTATTTCTTAGTAACTAATTATTATCACTTTCGAAGCATACTACTTATGTCATGTCTTTCACTACACAGCCGCTATTTACTCTTGCTGAAGGTCAGCTTGTCCTCTAAACATGATGTGGAACTTTGTAATCACTGGAACTCTTCTCAGCCAAGCTGTTGACCTTTTGGCCATCAGCCCGCCTCGAAGCCCTGAGTCCGGCCATGCCTTGACTCAGGGGGTCCCGACAGTTCCCCCTTTATCTTTTGCTCACAGATGAACATGATGCAAGCCTACTTGACACTATTTGATGCTGGCTGCGAGCACATGGATGAGGACTGGAAGAAGACAAGCAAGAGTTAAAAACAGTACCACTAATGCTACCCCACTACTGATTAAACTAGATAGATTGGCTTCTGACACAAGTCTTTTAACAGAGTTTATAATCTGCTCGGCCACTGAGCGGGCCCCACCAATGCTTTACCATCCATGTACCTTTCTTTTTCTTTCTCATTATTTCCCATTTCCACTTCTCTTCTTGAGTTTCCTACTCCAAATGTTTCCCTGTATGTTTCTTTCTATTGTCCTGTGTCACCTTTTTCACTTCAATTCCTTCACCTCTTGCTTCTTCCCTCTACACAATCCTTCAACTTGCACAGACCCTATTCAACTTATATTGACCCTCTGCTACTTACTTTTGCAACTTTCCTAGTCCTTTTAGTTTCTCCCTTTAACTTACTGAGAAATAAATAACCCACTTTCAAGTCTATTTTCTTCATAATATATTGCCATAATTTACACCTTCTATTACCAAAACTATATATTCTTTCCCAACTTAATTAGTATTTTTAATTTTTAGTGATGAACAAAAGTAATTAGCATTCTTTAGATTGGCAAATTCATGAATACATTTCATAACTTTTAGGAACAGTTTTTTTTTTTCCTATTGGCAAATATACTCACAATTTTTTATTGGTGATTACTGTATCTCTTAGGGTGCTCCAAAGTGAACTGTATAATAATCCTTCAACTTTTCCCCCACCCTCCCCCATGTTTCCAAGTTGATAGTCCCCTCATCCGGGAACCAGGGACAAACATCTCCAACAAAAGACAGAAATTTACTAAGCTGCTCATTTCCTACTAGAGCCCCGGCGGCTCCTAAGCATTGTTTTTAAAAGCAAGCAAAACAACGTATGCTGGTTACTTTCACTTTGCCCCATTTTTTACTCCTGATGAAAACAATTCCCTCGGCTTCCCTCTCTTTTTTTTTCTCTGAAGTAGCTGACGTCCTTTTGCCGAGGGGAATCCTACCTGTCCTTTGCTATGCTGTCCCACCATTCAGGTCCCTGTTCTGGCGCCACCTGCCACGGTCCTGCTGGGCCAGAGGAATGATAGACGGGGTAGGATTCGTAATGAAAAGACAGAAAGAAGGAAGGAACTTGTACCCTTTGCAACAACATGGATGGAACTGGAGAGTATTATGCTTAGTGAAATAAGCCAGTCAGCGAAGGACAAATATCATATCATCTCACCCATTATGGGACAATAATGAGCAAAACTAACAACAAGCAAAACAGAACCAAGTATATGAATATAAGGAATAGGCCTTCAGTGGTCCGGGGGAACATGGTTGGGGGGATGGGGGAGGCAGAGGCAAAGAAGGGGAGCAGCTTAGACAAGAACCTAGTATAAA
>PVIW01018235.1:0-12093 GCA_004026585.1 Noctilio leporinus | reverse complement strand
CAATGGAATTCTATATGGCAGAAAGAAAGAAGGAACTTGTACCCTTTGCAACAACATGGATGGAACTGGAGAATATTATGCTTAGTGAAATAAGCCAGTCAGTGAAGGACAGGTATCATATGTTCTCACCCATTACGGGACAATAATGAGCAAAACTAACAACAAGGAAAACAGAACCAAGTGTATGAATACAAGGAATAGGCCTGCAGTAGTCAGGAGGAAAGGGGTAGTGGGGAGGGTGGAGGCAGAGGCAAAGAAGGGGAGCAGCTTAGACAAGAACCTAGTATAAAGGAACCATGGACATGGACAACAGGTGGGATTGACTTTGAGGGGAAAGGGTGGGTGGGGAGGGGGACAGAGGGGAGAAAAAAAGGGATGGATGTAATACAACAACAATAAAATTAAAAGAAAAAAAAAAACCTTTATAACTACTACATTAATAGCTATAGAATATTCTACATATTGAAGTGTCATAATTTACTTAATAATTCTGTAATGTGAACATTTACAAAAAAGTTATTATATTTAGTTACATAACACATGTCATAAATACTGTTTTGCATTTTTTATTAAGATACATTTATAATAATATATACTTTATTAGAGATTCAAATGAAAATTATTTTTGAAATTCCCCATTGAGATCACTGCATAGGTAGATGTAGTGCTCTCATTCTCCTACAACCACACTAAAATTACAACTAAAATATAAAACATCTATCATTCAGAATCACCTAAAATTGAGATGACTGTATGCCCTACAACTAGGAACTTCAAATGAAACTGGTAGGAGGGGTGAGAAGCAAAATGGCTGGTCCCATACCCACATGTGGCAGAGAAAAATTGGGATTTGTATCTCAGCTGTGGAGGTCTCCCTTGAAAAGCAAATGATCCCAGTCCCACACTAGGCCCCAAAGCCAGTGTGTCAGTGATGGAAGAGAAGTCTCTTTAACTTCTGGCTATAAAAACTAGCAGGGGACAGACCCATAGATAGAAGGATTGGGGCAGGGGAGAGGGTCAAGGATAGACAGATTGAACAAAAAGGAAAAAAGGAACTGATAGACTTTGAAAACAGTGTGGTGATTGCTTGGGGGTGGAGTATTAGGGGACAAAATTGTAATGGAAAAAATACAATAAAGCTTATTTAAAAAATAGGGTTTATGATTGAGGGAGATGAAGGGAGGGATCCAGAGCTCCAGACAATTCCTTTTAAAGGGCCCACACACAGCTTACTCACACTCACTCTTTCTGAGCTCCAGCACAGGGAAGCAGCTTGACACACCGGGGATATGAGGGGGAGGAACTGAGTTACCTGGAACTAGGGTGAAAGTGGGTGGGTAGCTTTCTTCCAGACAAAAGTGCTGGCAGAGTCCATTGTTCTTTTTCTGAGAGATCCCACCACTTGGCCATAGGGCCAGCAGTCAGGTACCATAGTTGACTATGAGACTATTAACCATAGAGACTATTAACCTGGCTCAAATTCTTTGCTCTACCCTGGCAATTACTAAACACCCTGCCCCACCCAATTTGCAGGCCCACCCAAACTGTTTCCAAAGGCATTCCCATAAGAAGGTCTGTCTTGGCTCATGCTTCAGACTCTCCTGAAATCTCTCAAACAAGCAGCCTATGGGCTTAGCATGCTCCATACCACAGGCCCTGAACAAGCAGCAACTGATCTTGGTTTGCAGCTTGGCCTCACCTGGGCATCTCTAAGACCAGCACGAGTAGCAGCCAGCTCCAGGTTACTTGGTAGCTTATGCCTAGTTGTTTTACATAAAACACCTGGCTGACCTGGACTTGCATCTCATGGGAGGCCCCAAGCGAGCACACCTGGTGGACAGCTTCAGGTCACATCAAAACCCCACTCAACCACCTCCACAAGCAACACTCAAGGGATAGTCTCAGTGAGCATCAGACCTCTGTTGAGATTAAGTCCTGCTTTGTAAGGTGGGCCTCCCTGCACAGCTGATCCTTCAGATTGGTTAGTTGGCACAGCCAGTACTTACAGCAGATTAGTCTGGGGAGAAATTTTCCCCATTGACGTGCCAACAGCAATCAAGGAAGATGCACACCTAAAATATCCAGTATGGGTGATTGGGGAAGCTGTGCCATTGGATCCTACAGAATAACTCTATAAGGCCAACCTACCAAGCCTGGGAAATATAGCAGCTCTACCTAGTGCATATAAACAATTACAGAAAAGGTGGTAACATGAGGAGATAAAGAAACATTTCTCAAATGAAAGAAAACTCCAGAAAAAAAAAATAGAAATAAGCAATCAACTATATGGAGAGAGCAAAACATTGGTTATAAGGATACTCACTAAACTTAGTGAAGACCTCAACAGCATAAAGAAGAGAAACATGAGAACCATAGAAGAAGAAGAAGAAGAAGAATACACTAACTGAAATGAATATTAATTTATGGGAAGCCAACAGTATACTAGATGAATTCAAGACTCAAACAGTGATTTAGAATATAAGAAAGCAAAAAGTACCCAATCAGAAAAGAAAAAAAAAATGCCAAAAAATGAGAATAGCATTAAGAACCTCTGGAACAACTTCAAGTGTATCAACATTCACATCATGGGGGTGCCAAAAGGAGAAGAGAGAGAGCAAGAAATTGAAAACCTATTTGAAAAAAAAAAAAATACTGACATAAAATTTCCCTAATCTGGTGAAGAAAATAGAAAAATAAGTCAAAGAAATGTAGAGTCCAAAAAAAGATGAACACAAAGAGATCTACACCAAAACAAATACAAATTCAAACACAAAAGTTAAAAGACAAATAGAGCATCTTGGAAGCAACAGGAGAAAAGCAGTGCCTTCAAGGAAGCTCCCATAAGACTGTCCAGTGACTTCTCAACAGAAATTTTGCAGACCAGGAGTGACTGGCAAAAACTATTCAAAGTGATAAAAAGCAGGGATCTATACACAAAAGGACTTCTACCCAATGAGTCTATCATTTAAAATTGAAGGACAGAAAAAGAGCTTTCCAGACAAGAAAAAGCTTAAGGAGTTATTAACCACCATCCAGTATTAAATGAAATATTAAAGGAATTCCTTTTTTTTCTTTTTCTTTTTAATTTAATTTTATTGTTGTTGTATTACATCCATCCCATTTCCCCTCTCCTATATCCCCCTCCCCACCTACTCATTCAATCCCAATTGTCCACTTCCATTATTCTTCCATGCTAGTTCCTTGACTAAACTGCTTCCCTTCTTTGCCTATTCCTCCCCATTTCCCCCACCACTTCCCCTCTGCCCAATAAAGATCTATTCATTGTATTCATGTATCTGGTTCTGTTTTGTTGTTTATTTGTTTTCTTCATTAGTGTCCTGTAATAGGTGAGATCATACGATATTTGTATTTCACTGACTGGCTTATTTCACTAAGCATAATACTTTCCAATTCCATCCATGTTATTTCAAAAGGGAGGAGTTTTTTTCTTTCTGCTGTGTAGTATTCCATTGTGTAAATGTACCAAAGTTTTTTTATTCATTCTTCCACTGATTGGCACTTACATTTTTTCCAGCACTTGGCTACTGTAAATAGCACTACTATGAACATAGGGGTATATAGGTTCTTATGAATTGGAGTTTCAGGATTTTTTGGGAATAGTCCAAGTAGTGGAATCACTGAATCAAAAGGAAGTTCCATTTTTAGTTTTTTGAGGAAACCACATACTGTTTTCCACAGTGGCTGCACCAGCCTGCATTCCCACAAACAGTGCACCAGGGTTCCCTTTGCCCCACATCCTTGCCCGCATTTGTTTGTTGATCTGTTGATAATTACCATTCTGACAAGTGTGAGGTAGTATCATATTATGGTTTTAGTTTGCATCTATCTGGTGACTAGTGCTGTTGAGCATTCTTTCATATGCCTTTGGGCCCTTTTCATGTCTTCCTCAGAGAGTTGTCTGCTCAGGTCCTTGGTCTGTCTCCCTGGTGTTGAGTTGAATAAAAATATATAACAACATATATATTTTGGAGATCAAACCCTTGTCTGAGGTATCATTGGCAAATATGGTTTCCAATGCATTGGTTCCCTTTTAATTTTGCTGGTGTTTTCTTTAGCTGAAAAGAAACTTTTCAATTTGATATAGCCCCATTTGTTTATTTGTTCTTTTATTTCCTTTGCCCATGGAGAAGTATCAGTAAATATATTTCTATATAGGATATAAAAAATTTTACTGCCTATATTTTCCTCTAAGACCTTTTTGGTGGCTCTGCTTATGTTTAAGTCCTTTATCCATCTGGAGTTTATTCTGGTGTATGGTTTAAGTTGGTGGTTTAGTTTTATTTTTTGCAGAACTGGAAGTTGCTGTCCAGTTCTCCCAAAACCACTTGTTGAAGAGACAGTTTTTACTTCATTTTATGTTCTTTCCCCCTTTGTCAAATATTAGTTACCCATAGAATCCTGGGCTTATTTGTGAGCTATCTATTCACTTCCATTGATTTCTATGTCTATTCTTATGCCAGTAACAAACTGCTTCGGTACTAGCCTTGTAGTAAAATTTGATGTCTAATATTGTGATTTCTCCTACCTTGTTCTTATTTCTCAATATCGATGTGGCTATTCATGAGCATTTTTGGCTCCATATACATTTTTTGAAGTTTTTTTCTATCTCTGTAAAGTATGTCATTGGTATTTTAAATGGGATTGCATTGAATCTATAGATTGCTTTGGGTAGTATGAACATTTTAATTATGTTAATTCTTCCCATCCATGAACACGGTATATGCTTCCATTTATTTGTATCTTTCTTAATTCCTTTCTTCAATGTTCTGTAGTTTTCCCGAGTCCATGTCTTTTACCAAAGTGATTAAGCTTATTCCTAAGTACTAAGTACTTTATTTTTCATGTTGATATGGTAAATGGGATTTGTTTTCTAGCTTCTATCTCTGATGTTTCATTATTGGTATACAAAAATGCCCTTGATTTCTGGATAGTGACTTTATATCCAGCTAGTGTAATAAATTTGCTTATTAAGTCAAGTAAGTTTTTGGTGGAGTCAACCAGGTTTTGTATATACACTATCATGTCATCTGCAAATAACAACAGTTTTACCTCCTCCTTCCCAATTTGGATACCTTTGATTCTTTTTTCTTGTCTGATAGCTATGGCTAGAACTTCCAAAATGATGTTGAACAGTAGTGGAGAAAGTGGAAAGCCTGGTCTTGTTCCAGATCTTAGGGAGAAAGCTTTTAGTTTTTGCCCATTGAGATGTTGGCTTCAAGTTTCTTATAGAAGGCCTTTATGATGTTGAGGCATGCTCTTCCTATTCCCGTTTTGCTGAGTGTTTTTTATCATAAATGGTTTCTGTATTTTATCAAATGCTTCTTCAGAATCTATTGATATGATTATATGGTTTTTGTTTTTCGTTTTGTTGATGTGATGTATTACACTTATTGACTTACAAATGTTGTACCATACTTGCATCCTTGGGATGAAGCACACCTGATTATAGTGTATGATCTTTTTAATGTATTGCCTGATCCAGTTGTCCAATATTTTGCTGAAAATCTTAGCATCTATGCTTATCAGAGTTATTACCCTAAAGTTTTCTTTCCTAGTTGTGTCTTGACCTAGTTTTGGGATTAGAACAATATTGGCCTCACAGAAAGAGTTTGGGAGTCTTCCCTCTTGTTGGATTTTTTGGAATAGGTTGAGAAGAATAGGAATTAGTTCTTCTCTAAATGTTTGGTAGAATTCACCTATGTAACCATCTGGTCCAGGGCTCTTGTGCTTTGGGAGATTTTGGATTACTTCTCCAATTTCACTAGTTATGTGTCTACTCAGGATTTCTGCTTCTTCTGGATTCAGTTTTGGTAGATTATACATTTTCAGAAATGTGTCCATTTCACTCAGGTTGTTCTATTTCTTGTTATTTAGTTGTTAGTAGTAATTTCTTACAATCCTTTTTATTTCTGAAGTATCATTTGTGATTTCTCCTCTGTTGTTTCTGATTCTGTTTATTTGGGTCCTCTCTCTCCTTTTCTTGATGAGTCTGGTTAAAGGCTTTTCAATTTTGTTTATTTTTTCAAAGAACTAGCTCCTGGACTTAATGATTCTTTGAATTGTCATTATAGTCTCTAGGTTATTTAATTCTGCTGTGATCTTGAGAATTTCCTTCCTTTTACTTGCCCTGGGCTTTGTTTGTTGTTGCTCCTCTTGTTCTTGCAGCTTTATGATTAGGTTGTTTGTATAAGCTTCTTCCATCCTTTTATGTAGGCATGTATTATTATGAATTTGCCTCTGAGGACTGCCTTTGCTGCTTCCCATATGTTTTGGGCTATTGTGTATTCATTGTCATTTGTTTCCAGAAATGTTTTGGTTTCAACTTCGATCTCATTGTTTACCCATTCTTTAGTTAAAAGTATGTTATTCAGTCTCCATGAGCTAGAGTGTTTTTGTTCTTCTTCCTTCAGATTGGTTTCCAGTTTCAACCCATTGTGATCTGAGAAGATGCTTGGTATGATTTCAGTTTTCCTGTGTTTGTAGAGGCTTTTATGTGACCTACCATGTGGCCTATCTTAGATAATGTTCCATGTGCATTTGAAAAAATGTGTATTTTGCTTCTTTGGGGTGAAAGGTTCTGTATATATCAGTTAAGTCCATTTCATTTAGAGTGTTGTTCAATGCCACAATAACCTTGGTGTCTTTCTGTTTGGAAGATCTGTCAATTGTTGATAATGGGGTATTAAAATTTCCTACTATTAGTGTGTTGCTGTGTATATACTTCTTGAAGTTCTCCAAGATGTTCCTTATATGTTTGGGAGCTCCTATGTTGGGTGCATATATATTTACCATAGTTATATTTTCTTGATGGATTGTTTCCTTAAGTATTATGAAATGTTCTTCTTCGTCTCCTTTTATGGCCTTCATCATAAAATCACTTTTGTCTGAAGTAAGTATTGCTGCTCCAGCCTTTTTTTCATGTCCATTTGTTTGATATATATTTTTTCCATCCCTTCACTTACAAACTGTGTCAATCTTTTATTCTGAGGTGGATGTCTTGAAGACAGCACATATATGGGTCATGTTTTCTTATCCATTTAGATATCCTATGCCTTTTGATTGGCACATTTATTCCATTTACATTTAAGGTTATTATTGATAGGTACTTATTTATTGCCATTTTCCACTTTGTCCCTGTGTTCCTCTCTCTCTCTCTCTCTCTCTTTATTTATTTCAAAGCAGACCTATTAGCACTTGTTGCAATGCTGGTTTGGTAGAGATTTATTCTTTAATCTTCTTTTGTCTTGGAAACTCCTTATTTGTCCTTCCATTTTGAATGAGAACCTTGCTGGGGAGAGTATTATTGGTTACAGGCCTTTGTTTCCCATTACTTGGAATATTTTTTGCCACTCCTTTCTAGCTTGTATAGTGTCTGTTGATTAATCATTTGATAACCTTAATGGAGCCCCCTTATATGTTATTTGCTGTTTCTCTCTTGATGCTTGTAGGATTCTCTTTTTATCTTTGAAATTTGCCATTTTAATTATAATGTATTTCGGAGTGGGTCTGTTTGGATTCATCTTCATTGAGACCATCTGTGTTTCCTGAACTTGAAATTAAAATTTTCACTCATCATGTTAGGGAAGTTTTCTATCATTACTTTTTATGAACAGATTTTCCATTCCTTGTTTCTCCCCTCCTGCTGGTATCCCTATAATATGGATATTATTGTGTTTTGTGCTGTCCTGAAGCCCTTTTAAAACCTTTTTATCTTGCTCACTTATTTTTGACTTGGTTGCACTATCTTGCAACCAATATTTTTCTACATTGTTCTCCAGCTTGCTGATCTGATCCTCTGCTTCCTCTAACCTGCTTTTGATTCCTTCTACTGTAGGCTTCAATTCAGAAATTGTATTATTCACTTCTTCCTGGCTCTTACTGATAGTTTCTATGTCCCTTTTAATGCTGGTGTCATTCTCGGTAAGTTCCTTATAGCCTCCCTGGTGTTGTTTGTAGTTTTATATTTTCTTTTATTTTTAAAAGATATTATTTATTATTTCCAGAGAGAGGTGAAGGGAGAGAGGCAGAGAGGGACAGAGACATCAATGCATGGTTGCCTTTCACCTGCTTCCCACTACAAACATGGCTGGAGACCTGGCTTGCAACCTGGTTATGTGCCCTGGCTGGGGAATCAAACCAGTGATGTTTGTAGTTTACTTTGAGCTTGCTGAGCTCATTCACCTCTATCCTCATTATTTTTAATTCCATATATGATACTTTGCTTGCCTCTCTTTCATTTAGTGATCTTTCTTGGGATTTCTCCTTTCCTTTCAGTGATTGACTCATTCTTTTTCTCCTTCTTTTCAGGTTTTGTTGTAATCCAATCAGACTGTGATCAGCTGCCAGACTAAGGAACTGCTAGGCTAGAAGGATTGATTTAGTTGTAATCCTATTTTTCTATAATCCACCACCTGGTTCAGATGTGGTTTGGGGTGACAGAGCCTTTCAGTTGTAAATCAATGGATCAGGTACCAAACTCTGGCCCTGCTGGGCTAGGCAGAGATTTCAATTGTATTACAATGGATCAGCCACCAGCTCAGGTGAAACTTGATGGGACAGATTCAGGTATATAAGTCAATGAATCTGTGATCAGCTGCCAGGCTCAGTAAACACTGGGCTAGACAGAAATACCTAATTGTTATCCAAAGAATTTGTGATCAGCCAGTAGGCTCAGTATCCACTGGGGTAGATAGCAAGGTTCAATTGTGATCCAATTAATCAGTTATTAGCCACTAGACTCAGGTGGCACTAGTCTGGACTGAAAGATTTTATTGTAATCCAATGAATCTGTGATCAGCTGCCAGGCCAAGGGGCCACTGGGCAGGATCTTTTTTAAGAAGAAGAATAAAACTATTAAAAATATAAATAATAAAATAGCAATAACTATGAAGAATTAAATCTAAAAATCAAAATAAATTGATAAGCAGAATAGAAGCAAACTCATAGGTACAGAAAACATTTTAACAATTACCAAATGGGTGAGAAGGGCATGGGTGAAAAATGTAAAATTAACAAGTAAAAATTGGTTGTAACAGAATATTCATGACAATGTAAAGTGAAGCAGAAGGAATACAGTCAATAATATTCTAAAAGCTATGTATGGTGTCAGATGGGTACAAGATTTATTGGGATGATCACTTAGTAAGCTATATAATGTCTAATCAAGCAGATGTGCACCTGAAATTAATATAATAATGTATGTAAACTGCAATTAAAAATAATTTAAGTTAAAAAATTATTTCAAAAACATTAAAAGCTTTCTAAACATCTTAACTGAAGTGCTATAAGTGGCTGTAATTAATGTTTTATACTTAAAATTCAATATATATCATATCTCCAAAGATTAATTATGTTATCTTCTGGAAGCTTAGATAAAATAAAATAAAACTGAATAAATATACATGTATTTGGTTAGCCTAGGAGAGCTATTTTCAACTACTGTGATGCATAAATTCTTTAAAGGGAAATACCTAACTAGTCAGTGGCACTGACATTTTTTTCCCCTTAGATTGCCAAATAAATAAAGACAAAATCGAGCACAATAACTATCCTGTGTGAATGAGTCAAAATTACATATTTTGGCATGTCAGATCATAAAAAATTATATTTCATAGGTATGCTGCAGAATTTTAGTAGTTTATGTGTAACATAAGGTGAAAAGAGAATAACACTAATCTTTGTTGCTTTGTCAAGTTACTTAACCTGCTCACTTTCTTCATCAGTTAAATGGAGGTTATAGTGGCACACACAGGCAGAGCTCCCAGTGGCACAAAATGAGAGGCAGGGGGAGGAGAGGGTTATTGCTATTAAAATTATTTTAGTTATTGGTGTATCATTAATGCTTTTCAGGGGAGAAAAATATGGTCACATGTTATTATCAATTGCAAAATTATAAAGAGCATATTAAATGAGAACATTTTAAATTTGTCTGATGACTTTGACCCCCAGGTTTGTAATAAAAGTAAATGATGCAATTAGCAAACACAGCATTTAAGATTGCTGCTATTCAAGGACTTTACCAGTTGGCTTCTTTCTGCTCATGTATGCTCACGTGCAATAAAGTTAAGGGAACAAATATTATCCATTTGAAGCTGAGCCTAAGATAAATGTTTTATAGCTCTCAGTGTGAGACAGAATACAAGATCAAGCATTTCTTTTATTAGCACAATAATAAGAAATGAAGGTCTTTATTATCATGGTTCTTTCTTGAGAGAACAACAACAACAACAACAACAACAACAAACCCAGGAAATGGAAATCTTTCCTTTCCTCATGATTTATAACTATAATAACCTGGGCTACATGAAAGCATTCACTGCTTTCAAGGAGATAATATCCCAACACACCCAAAAGTCTGATCTTCCTAGTATAAAATGTTGCAGCTGCCAGTGATTCCATTCTTCCAGTCAGTTGCTTAAAATAAAAGAAAACATAATACTGGGTTCGCCATCAAGATGAACAATCTTATCTTTGAAGTTCTCCTAAGGAAAGGGTAAAAAAGGAGCAAAGAAGAAAATAATAAATAAGAATGAGGCTCTGGGGTAATAGAGTTCTTGTGATTCAGAGGCCAAAATGTTAGGTTCTGTTCCTGTTCTGTTAGCTAAGAAATTTGGGACAAGCTGGTTTACTTAATTTTCATCTTATCCACAATATCTTTCAGGCACCATCCAACTTCTTCAAATCTACACCTCTATGTCTTTTTTTCTTTCTTCTTGATTAATATTGCTCATTTTTGAGTCATCTCAACATTCAGTCAATCTCCAAATTCTGTTAAATATACCTAAGTATCTCCCAAATCCACCCACATCTCCTTCTTTATACTACACAACCACCTTAGTCTAAAGCATCATCTCTCACCCAAAGTTACATAATAACCTCCTGGAGCACCTGTTCCACACTTATCCCCTAACATCTCTTGTTCCCCACACTGTAAACATAGTAAGTATTTCTAAAATCTCTAAGCCTCACCATATTACTCCTCTATTTGATTCTAGTATGTTATAATAAGAAAGTAAAAGTATCCTATTGTGCTCAGACAAGGTGTTTTGTAAACTCACAGCTGTAAACCTACTTTTCCCTACCTTGTATAGGGTGTGCATGATAAATGGGCAATAGCTTTTTTGCATCTCCTTATATCATGTTCCTCTTATTAATTTTGAAAAACTATGTTTCTAAGGTTATGATTTAACATAATTGTTTCAGATATGAATTATTAAATTATAAGTGCAACTTTCATGTCAAAGGAATATGGTGTTAGAGCAACCATAATTTCTGTACTGTGTGCAGGACAAACTGTTAAGGACATTGGGGACTTCAAGAACATCCCTTTATATACAGTTGACAATGTGAAGGAGGTGTATAATTCTGATTCTGATGTTGCCACCCCAAAAAGGAAAATGCATAAGGTACACAAGGATCACCTAAGTCCAGATATTGTACACAAAATCCAGGAGATCATCAATGAAGGACTAGGAAAGTCAATGAGCTCCATAGCAAGAGAACTGCAGATGTTGGATGCAATGGTTCACAAGGTTATCAATGAAGATATCATATACAGATTGTATGTTCTTAGAGGAGGCCAGTTTATGACATGACAGATAAAGGAAAGATACTGAAAGGACAAGGAAACTACTAACAAAATTGAAAAATCCCAAAGAAAAAAACCTCTGATTTTCTTCTTTGGTGCAAAGAATTTACAGCAGTATCAATTAGTCAACAGAAGAAACATCAGGTGGCTCTGTGAGAATCTTAATGAAGTCCCAACTGTCATGAAAACAAAATTTCTTGCTACAGTGATGATGTTAGGTGTTGTCAGCAATGAAGGAGATATTATGACACTGCATTTGTTTCCACAAGGCTTGAAGGTGACTGCTGATGTTTACCTTGATGTTTTGAGAGAATTAGTTGTACCATGGATGAAGCAAGTCACAAATGGATGTCATTTTATCTTCCAACAACATGGTGCATCAGCACATAATGCCAAAAAGGTGCAAGAATGTCTCGGTGTCAATGTTCCTGAATTCTGGTCAAAGGAAATCTGGTCTCCTAGTTCACCAGATGCAAATCCTTTAC
>PVIW01018234.1:0-12100 GCA_004026585.1 Noctilio leporinus | reverse complement strand
GTGCTGGAAACAGCCTAAGTGCCCATCAGTGGATGATTGGATCAAAAAACTTTGGTACATTTACACAATGGAATTCTGTATGGCAGAAAGAAAGAAGGAACTTGTACCCTTTGCAACAACATGGATGGAACTGGAGAATATTATGCTTAGTGAAATAAGCCAGTCAGTGAAGGACAGGTATCATATGTTCTCACCCATTCCGGGACAATAATGAGCAAAACTATCAACAAGCAAAACAGAACCAAGTGTATGAATACAAGGAATAGGCCTGCAGTGGTCAGGAGGAAAGGGGTAGGGGGGAGGGGGGAGGCAGAGGCAAAGAAGGGGAGCAGCTTAGACAAGAACCTAGTATAAAGGAACCATGGACATGGACAACAGGCGGGATTGACTTTGGGGGGAAAGGGTGGGTGGGGAGGGGGACAGAGGGGAGAAAAAAAGGGATGGATGTAATACAACAACAATTAAAAAAGAAAGAAAGAAAAAAAAAAGAATTTAGCAAAATGGAATACCTTAGAGTTGATGATTCTTTATGAAAACCTTTTACATTTAATTTTGGGGAATTTGGGGGATTATAATTTTAAAAATTGTAGTTCTAATCCTTGAAGTTATTTCAGTTTGTAAAGCAATGTTTTGGCTATTTAATAGGGTGAAGGATGAGTTTTTAAAGATAAACCAGTTTTATATTACATTTGGACAAAAATGTTTAGTGTGGAAGAAATTGAAACTGAAGTATCATAGTGTGGTAGGTCAGAAATCCTTTTATTGGGTATCTGGATTATTGCATGAAATAAGGAATTATTGCTGAATAGTGACCCCTTGTCCCCAAGCATTTCTACAGGAGATCATAGCTTTTATTCTTACTTGATTTTAGGCCCTGGGTCCTTGTTTCTATTCACCAAGATCCTGGTACATTGCATCATCCACATAAGAAGGTGGGTCAGGGAATAGTGCCTGAGATTGGAATGGGAGTTTGTTATTAGGATCCAGCCTGGAAGACAGCACCATTCTGATGATGTGGGACAGAGGGAACTAAACTTAGTGAATTGGTTACATTTGTAAGGATAGCATCAGTGAGATCAGTCTGCAGATGTTGGTGTAACCCCAACCTTAGCAACAGCAGGAAGCTACTGCTTTCCTGGGCTGGAGGGAAAAGGAAGAAAGTAGTGCTTGCTAGTCCCTAGGGGAAGGGACCTTTAGTGGGAGCTGGCTCCATGGGGAAGGGAGATCTGCCTTTGTAATAAATAGATCAATAACTGATATTGGAGTTAACGACTGGAATTTTAAAACAGTGCAGGTGGGACCAAGCACCTCATTTGGAAATTCAGCAAATATAGAATTTTGAATCCTTATGTGGTCCCTACTTAACAATAAATTAAAATCCTGTTTCCTAAACAGACAATGTAATTAAATAATAACACCTCAAATTCACATTGGCCCACATTTTCTTTGTTACCTTTTAAACTGCTCCTAGGTTTTCTGTCTTGTGGATGCACTGAGATGAGGTAGGCAGGGGATGTGCTTTGAGAAACAGAAGCTTGTGCAGGCCTGCCAGGTAGAGATGGCTTCCCTGTGGGTTTAGAAGGCTTCAGATCTCCAAGGCAGGGACAGAAAGAAGCCAGCGCTTTGTTGCCCTTTGAACACCGAGTTCTTCAAAGATGATCTTAGAATCTGTCTCATCTGGCTGCTACAAAGGTAGACTGAGTCTTTTTTTTTTTTTTTTTTTAATGATCTTGAAGTTTTATTCTTTTCTCACATTCAGATTTTTTTTTTTTAGAATATTTTCTGCCTTTGTTTTTTTATAAATTTTATTGTTGTTGTATTACATCCACCCCCTTTTTGCTCCCCTCTGTCCCCCTCCCCACCCACCCATTCCCCCCAAAGTCAATCCCACCTGTTGTCCATGTCCATGGTTAGACTGAGTCTTAAATCAGTGACCAATATGACACTTTTTCAATAGACTCTATTAGACTAAATTGTATGAATGATAGAGGTGGGAGAAAGAGGGGAAAGAGAGGGGGTGAGACAGAGAGAGAGACAGGGAGAAGAGAAAGAGAGAGCTGGTGGCAGTGTGATATGGGCCCCAGGTCCCTGAGGCTGTGCCTCTGTCCAGCACAGAAGCAAGGTTCTGGTTGAAACCTGCTGGGCTGGCAGTATGGGTCTTAGGCTGTCTTTCCTTCCAGGATTCCCTCAGGAGCTTTGCCTTCTGTGTTACCTAAACATGAATCTGACCCTGTGGGCCATGTCTTGGTTGAATTTATACATCTTGTATTTAATAAGGGGGTTCCTTGGATCCATTGTGGTCATACTATGACTGACACCATGAGACATGTGCCAGGCAGAACCAATATCAACGGAATTTCAAACACCAAGAGCTTTGACTTTTGCTTGAAAAAGTTAATTAAAAAGGAATTAAAAAGTTCATGAAGTTCTATAAAATATATAATATATAATTAATATAATATAAAAAGGTCAGAACATTAAGAGGGGAATGCATTTTTGATATTTTCTTTTTACTTACTTTTTGGGTTTTAGAACAGACCACACAATCATATTTGTGAGCTGAGTTGTCTTTGAACAACTGTTTTGATGCTGTCCATCAATATAAGGTTAATTAAGTTTATTCATTAGTTTTGCCAGGGTTACTGAGATATAAGTATCACAAAGTATTGCACATGTTTCAGGTGTACAGTGTAGTGATTTGATGTCTATCAGCTGCAAAATGATGACCTTGTGGTATTAGCTTCTTCCTCCACTCCATCCCATAGTTACCCCATTTTTTTTTTTCTTTTGTGGTGAGGACACTGAATATTTTAACAATATTCAAGTATTTGATACATTATAGTCTTCATGTTGTACATTAGATCCCCAAATTTGCTCATTTTATAACTGGAATTTTAATTCCCACATTTCTCTATTTTCCCTATCCTCCCTCCCCTAGCAACTACTCCTCTACTCTCTACTTTTGTGGGTTTGTCTTTGCCAGCTTCCACATATAAGTAATACCATAGAGTATTTCTCTTTCTCTGTCTGATTTACTTAGCATAATGCCCTCTAAGTCTATCCAAATTTTTGCAAATGGCAGGACTTCCTTCTTCCTACTGACTGAATAATATTCATATATATGTATATGCTACATCTTCTTTATTCATCCATGATGTCCATGTGAAGTTTATTTTATATTCAATTGTACTTGCTCATATTCCCACCAAACTTTGAGATTCATTTAACAAACTATGAATTTGTTAAAATTCATATTCATATGAAACTGGTCCTAGAGACCAGTCTTCTAGGATTTATATGTAGTAAAAGAAACTAGGAAATAGCTCTTGGGCTGGGTGTGAAAATTTCTGTGGTTTCTTTTAGATGAAGAAATCTGTATATTTATTTGAATGCAGACTTTCAGTGTGTAGGTTTTAAACTTCATGATATAAAATGATATATAAGCCCCATGTTCTATCAGGGCAACTCAAGCTACACCATGGGGGTTCAGAAATAGTCCTCTCTCTGAGGCATGTTGCAACTTGTAAAACTCTCTTTTTAAAAACCTTACCTGAGGATATATGTAATTTAGAAACGAGGGTGGGGAGAAAGAAAGAGAGAGAGGGATAGGAGAAGATTGGTGTGAGAAACATTGACCATCTCCTGTACACCGCTTGACTGGGGATCAAACCCATAGCCTAGGCATGTGCCCTAGCTGGGAATCAAACCTGCAACCTTTGGTGCATGGGATGATGCTCCAACTAACTGAGCACCCAGCCAGGGCTGGGAAACTCTTAATTATAAAAGGTATTTATTGAAAATCAAGTTAATGTACAGTGCAGATAAGATTTGATGGCCCTCAGCCCACCTTCCCTGGACTGTATTTGCCAAAAAGCCTCACTGGCTTGCCCTGCTTTCTGTCCTTTCTCTTTAGGCTGAGATTCTGTGCATGGCCAGTGTTGCCGTTGCACTGTCTCTTTCTGGTGTACATATTAATATTCTGCTGTAAGTTGATGTCTACCCCTGGCCTGCATTCCTGGGGACACACCAGTAGGTCCTGTTAAGCTCATTATATACTGAGAGATCAATTAATAAAAACTCATTCAAACATCAGAGTCCATAATTTAGACTGAGGTAATTGAGAAGAGTTTTTGATAGTGCATAAATAAAGGAAGCATGAAACACAGCAGGGTGAAGCAATTTAAGTTTGATACTTAAAGACTGTTGTCCCTGGAAAGATATTCTCCAATTTTTTTTCTGTTTTGTTTCTCTTTTCTGAGTCTATTATCACCTTTGTAATCAATATTTTAAGGAATCTGGAAAATCAGCAGCATTATATTATTTTTTTAGTAAGTACATGAAATTCATCTTTATTTTTCTTTTCCAAACAATTTATGTTTTATTTATTTGTTTAAAATTTTTCATTCCTTCAATTACAGTTGACATAAAATATTATATTAGTTTCAGGTGTATATCATAGTGGTTAGACATTTGTTTATCTTAAGAATTGAAATCCTTGATTAGTCTAGTACCCACCTGACACTACACGTAGTTATTACAATATTATTGACTATACTCCCAAAGCTGCACTTTATACCCCTGTGACTGTTTTATAACTACTAATTTGTTTTTAATTTGTTCATTTTTTTCACATAACCACCCCCCCACCCCCCGCCAATTCTCCTCTCCTCTGGCAACCATCAGTTTGTTATCTACAACTCTGAATCTATTTGTGTTTTGTTTTTTCATCATTTTGCTCATTAGATTCCATGTATACGTGAAATTATATGGCATTTGTGTTTCTCTGCCTTACTTATTTCACTCAGTATAATATTCTTTAGGTACGTCCAGGTTGTCATGAATGGCAAGATTTCATTCTTTTTCATGGCTGAGTAATATTCCATTATATATATATATATATATATATATATATATATATATATATATATATTTAGTTTAACTGGCCTTTAATATATTTTTTAAAATTTAGTTTTATTGTTGTTGTAGTATATCCATCCTCTTTTTACTCCCCTCTGTCCCCTTCCCCACCCACCCACTCCCCACCAAAGTAAATCCCATTTGTCTATACCCATGGTTCTTCCATACTAGTTCCTTGACTAAACTGCTCCCCTTCTTTGCCTCCTCCTCCTCACTCCCCTGTGCCCACTGAAGGCCTATTTATTGTATTCATGTGTCTGGTTCTATTTTGCTTGTTGTTTGTTTTGTTCATTATTATCTTGTAATGGGTGAGATCATATGGTATTTGTCTTTTACTGATGGCTTATTTCACTAAGCATAATACTTTCTAGTTCTATCCATGTTATTGCATAGGGTAGGAATTCCTTCTTTCTTTCTGCTGTGTAGACAGAAATTGTGTAAATGTACCAAAGTTTTTGATACAATCATCCACTGATGGGCTTATTTCACTAAGCATAATACTTTCTAGTTCTATCCATGTTATTGCATAGGGTAGGAATTCCTTCTTTCTTTCTGCTGTGTAGACAGAAATTGTGTAAATGTACCAAAGTTTTTGATACAATCATCCACTGATGGGCACTTAGGCTGTTTCCAGCACTTGGCTATTGTAAATAGCATTGCTATGAACATAGGGGTACATAGGTTCTTATGAACTGGTGTTTCATGGTTCTTCGGGTATAGTAACAAGATCACTTTAAAGCATTCATAAGTGAAAGTTGCTTCTTATCCATTCAGCTGCCTTATGTCTTTTCATTGATGCATTTAATTCATTTACCTTTGAACTTATGTTCCTTCCTGTCTCTGTGTTTCTTCATCTTCTTAAAGCAGACTCTTTGGCATCTCTTGCAATGCTGGTTTGGTGGAGATGTATCCTTTTTGACTTCTTTTACCTGGGAAACTCCTTATTTCACCTTCCATTTTGAATAAGAACCTTGCTGGGTAGAGTAGTCTTGGTTGCAGGCCTTTGTTTTTCATTCTTGAAATATTTTTTGCCATTCCCCTGTGACTTGTTGTGTTTCTGTTGAGAAATCAGCTGATAACCTTATGGGAGCCCCCTTGTATGTTATTAGCTGTTTCTCTCTTGCTGCTTTTAGGATTTTCTCCTCGTCTTTGAAATTTGCCATTTTCATGGTGCTGTGTCTTGGAATGGGCCTGTTTAGGTTTGTCTTCCTTGGGACCCTCTGTGCTTCCTGAGTTTGCATGATATTTTCTCTCCTCAAGTTAGGGAAGTTTTCTGTCATTACTTTTTCAAAGAGGCTTTTTATCCCTTGCTCCTTCTGGTATCCCTATGATATGGATGCTATTATGTTTTATGTTGTCCTGCAGCTCTCTTAAAACCTCTTCATTCTTCCTCAGTCATTTTTCATTTTGTTGCACTGCCTGGGAATTTTTTTCCACCTTGACCTACAACTCGATGATCTAATTCTCTGCTCTCTCTAGCTTGCTTTTGATTTCTTGTACTGTGTTCTTCAATTCAGAAATCATATTCTTCATTTCCTTCTGGCTCTTATTGATGGTTTCTATGTCCTTTTTAATGTTGGTGTAGGTCTCAGTAAGCTTTTTTTTTCTTTTTTAATTTTATTGTTGTATTACATCCATCCCCTTTTTTCTCCCCTCTGTCCTTCTTCAGTAAGTTCTTTGTAGCTTTCCTGGAGTCCTTTGTAGTTCCCCTGGAGTTCTTCATAGTTCCCCTGGAGTTGTTTGTAGTATTCTTTGAACTCACTGAGCTCATTGAGCTTCTCTATCATCATTATTTTGAATTTCATGTCTGAGAGTGTGCTTGCCTCTGTTTCGTTTTTCACTCTTCCTGGGGATTCCTCCTTTCCTTTGGCTGAGGGTTGATTTCTTTGTCTCCCCATTTTAGGTGACTCTCATTTGTTTCTGCTTCCTGGGTTGGTCTGCTTTGACTTACTGTCTTAGTGGTGTGACCTTCTGTGGTATAGAGGTGCACTTTTTTAACTTCCTGGTTCCAGGCTTGGTGAGGTTAGCTCCTGTCCCAGTCTGGGCCTAGTCAGCCAGTTGGAGACTGCCAGAGATTCACTGTCTTTGTCTCCTTTAGTTGTTAATTCAATCAGTCTGTGATCAGTGGTCAGTTTTAGGCACCTCTTGGTAGGGCAGAGGAATTCAGTTGTTCATCCCATCAACCTGTGATCTGAGGTCAGGTTTAGGCACTGCTGGGTGGGGTGGATTAATTCCTATGGGTGGTGCTGTGGCTTCCCCTCAGGCTCTGGCCCTTTGGAGAAGAGTGGTCTGCTGGCTGTATGGGGGATGTGTCAGCCCTGGATTTATGGGCTGCTCCCTCAGCTCTCCCCCTAAAGCCACTGACCCAAACTCTTTTTAAGTGTCTCTAGTCCACTGTGCCCTTTCTCTGATGGAACCCAGGGCAGATGGGTGTCTCTGTATTTTCGTGCATGATCCCTTTAAGAATTTAGTCTCTTTGTCAAGCAGCTAAACCTGGAGGCTTTTTGCTTTTCACAGCTGGGTGCTGTTTTACTCTCAGGTGTTGCTGTAGGCTGGAAAGCCCACTTGGGGGTTTAGATCCTATCCTTCTCAGGTGGAGCCCTCTGCTGCTGAGGTGTTTCTCTCTCCCTTCAGCCACTGCCCATGGGAGCCCCACCAGCCCTCTTGTGTCTCTGCACTTCCTACCAGTCACATTGTGATGCATCGTCTCTTCTGTTCTGTCCTTGGTTATAAGGCTTCTCTCCAGGTGGTGTTCTGTTGGTTATTCTGGATGATTTCTCCCCAATTAAGTTGTAATTCCAGTTTGGTATTGGGAGAAGATTGGTGTAGCTCCACTTACTTCTCTGTCATCTTAGTTCCCCCTAACATTTCATATTAATAATGGCTTGGTGGTGATCTACTCCTTTAGCTTTACCTTGTCTGGGAAGCACTTTATCTGTCATTCCATTCTGAATGATGGCTTTTCTGGATAGAGTAGTCTTATTTTAGATCCTTGCTTTTCATCACTTTTGATACTTCTTGCCAGTTCGTTCTTGCCTGAAAGCTTCTTTTGAGAAATCAACTGATAGTCTTGTAGGAACTGTTTTGTAGGTAACTCTCTTCTTTTCTCTTGCTACTTTAAAAATTCTCTCTTTATTTTTAACCTTTGGTATTTTAATAATGATGTGTCTTGGTGTGATCCTATTTGAACGTAGCTTATTTGGGACTCTCTGTGCTTCCTGGATTTGTATGTCTATTTCTTTTGTAAAGTTTAGGATGTTTTCCTTCATTATTTTTTCAAGTAAGTTTTCAATTCCTTGCTTTTTCTTTTCTCCTCCTGACATGCCTATGCTTCAGATGTTGGCACATTTAAAATTGTCTCAGAGGTTTCTAAGTCTCTCCTAGATTTTTCATTTTTTGTTTTCTCATTCTGTACTGTTTATTTCTTCCTATGTCTCAATTCATTGTTTGGAACTCTGGTTTCCTTCACTTCACCATTTATTTCATGTGGATTTTTCTTTGTTTCACTTAACATAGCTCACTCTTCTTCCCTTATGTATTTGTTTTACGTAAGCATATCTGTCAAGTCTGTGAGCATCTTTATCACCAGTACTTTAAATTCTGCATCTGTTAGGTTGACTGCTTTCTCATTGCTTAGTTCTCCCACTTGAACCTTGATCTGTTTCTTCTTTTGGGCCACATTTCTCTGTCTCCTCAACTTGACAGGCTCCTGTGTTTGCCTCTGTATCTTAGAGCTGTTGATCTGTTACATCATAAGGGATGGAGCCTTAGGTATTCATCAGTGTGATTCATCACTCTGTGGCCCTGTACTTTGGGGAGGGGTCTGAGAGGAAACAATGCTGCCTGCTCATTGACAGACCATTAGTTTCTTTCTCTGCCCCAACTACCACTGGTTTTCACAGCCAGAAGCATTGTGGCTCTATTTTCTCTAGCACTGGAACTGTGAGCTGCATGATCTGGCCTGAGGTTGGGATTGCTTCCTGGGTTTCCCTCCCTACTTTTAAAATGTATGACTGTGCTTTTTGCCATGGCCTCAATCCCACGCTACCTGCACTGACATCACCACAGCCACTGCTGCTGGTTCTATTTTTCCTAGTGCTGGAATCATGAGCTACACAATCTGGTTTGGGGTTGGGATCATTTCTCAGCTTCCCCTTCTTCCTTTTAAAATGTGTGACTGCACTTAAAATGTGGCCTCAGTCCCTGTGCTGCTGCCGCCACCACTACTCTTTGCCCTGGCGCTGCCCCTCCTACATGTCTGGCTGAGCATTTCTTTTTATTTCTTCATTTGTTTAACTTCCATGGAAATAGATTTTTCTGGAAGTTCTGGTTGTTTTTATTTAGTTTTGAGGTAGATGTAAATTCTTTCTTAGTTGTAAGGGAGATGCAGCATGCCTACTTATGCCTCTATCTTGGCCATCACATCTTCTTCACCCACATGTCTACTGGTGGGCACTTCCATATCTTGGCTGTTATAAAAAAATGCTTCAGCAACACTTCATTTGTGTGTATATATAAGGTCTTCCCATAAGTACTCAGCCATGTAATAATAAAATGGGGACATTTGTTAAAGAAGATACAATGTAAAAGAAACATTGCACATAGGACAATGACACCTCATTCCCCTTCAAAGTTATGACCTTCTTGAGGAAATCTGGTTCATTGGTAACAGTTTGAATCAAGTCATTAGCAACTACAGTACAGTGTTCCTCCTGCTTTAATAGCAGAAGCCGAGGAAAGAGTTTTGCCATGAAACATTTCATGCCAAGATCCTGTGTCAAAATATAATACATAGTAGTTTTTGGAATCCCCATGTGAGCTTCCAGTTCTTTCACTACCAGTTGCTGATCTTTGTTGGTTGTAGCCGTATATGTTCAACATTCTCAGGTCTGCTTGTTGAAGGCCTAGACATGGATCACTTTCAATAGATTCTTGACCATCTTTGAAGCATTTGTGCCACAATTTTATTTTCTGCTTCACTAGTTGCATCATCTTTGAAAGTCTTCTGAATCATCTGAATCGTTTTTGTGGAGGAATGCTCAAGCTTAATGCAAAATTTGATGCAGATTCATTGCTTTACTCACCCAGTCATTTTGAATGCAATGGCCACACAGTACACATGCTTACTCAACTGCATTTACTGCCCCCACTGACTAGCACAGTCATTATTCATGCATATGCATTCCAGTCCACTCTCCTTGGCTCTGAGTTTACATCAATGTCATGCAAACCATTCTTGTTATATTAGTAATGGCTGGACATTTTCTTCATAGAACTCCTGTGTATGTATATATATTTATATATGTGCTTCCTTTGAAGGCAGGACATCTTTATTCATAAACTGAAATTAACATTTACAGGGCTGTAGCAAAGGGAGGTTTCAGATAATTCAAGTCCCTTTTAAGATGTGTGAACAGCTGATGGATGATTTAAAAAAAAAGAAAGAAAGAATAATAGAGGCAGTAACTTTTGCATGGGACCTAGAATGGAATGTATCTAAAATTTTAGAGACTAATTCTGATAATTTCTAGTGAGAACCATGCCTATACCTTGCTTATTTCTAAAGAAGGATTAAACTAATCAGTTAAGCAACTCTGTGTGTTTCTCTCTGCCTTTTCTTGTTACATATATATTTAAAGAAACAGACTTGGAAACTCTCTAATGAATTGTGATTTCTTGAACAATTTGCATTCATTAGGAGTCTTGTTGCTGGATAATTAATTTACTATCTTTGCTCTTGTAATTTGAGATGTATCAGGCATACTTTGACTTTTTAGTGAGAGAGTGAAGCTGAAATAAAACATCATGTATATGTCAACATTGTAAAGTCTCTCTCCAAAAGGTCTTGTATATAGAGATGTTTATTAAATATACTTACCCTCAGGCATATAGCTTTATACTCAGTTATGCTGATATTAAGACATAATTTTAGGCTCAAGATGATTTTTAAAAATAATACATTTTATTTATTTTGCTATTACAGTTGTCCCAATTCCCACTCCCTTTCCCCCTCTCCACCCAGTACCCCATTCCCTCCAGCAATGCCCCACTTAGTTTATGTCCATGAGTCATGCATATAAGTTCTTTGGCTTCTCTATTTCTTTTGTTCTTCTTAACATCTCCCTGTCTATTTTATAACCACCAATGTGTACTTTTTTTCCTTTCACATCCAGAAAATTCACCAAACAGTTTGAATTAAGTCATTAGCAACTACAGCACAGTGTTCCTTTTCTCTAGCTAGTATTCTATTGGTTATTCCAGATGATTTCTCCTCAATTAAGTTGTAATTCCAGTTTGGTTTTGGGAGGAGATTGGTGTAGCTCCACTTACTCCTCCACCATCTTGGTTCTCCTCAAGAAGATTTTAAAAATCCTTTATGACTCAATCTTTACTCCTTAAGCTATAGTTTTAAGAAGAGAAGAAAGTAATTATTAAAATTTTAATGAATCAGCATTAATATCCATACCATGTGAGGTACCTCAACTAGTTGATTATTGTGCTGTGTATTTTTTTTTAATGCTGCAGACATCAGTAGTTTATTGTTTATTTAGCCCAAGCACCTTCAAAATGGAAACTGAAAGAATACTTTCCATTTTCTCCTATACCTACTAAAGCCAAGATGGTAAAACCAATTTGGTTGCAATAGTGTCATAAGGAAAGAGTATTACCATAAAAAATTAAACAATTAACAGTAAGGACAGGTGAATATTTTTACTCTGGTTCACTGAAAAGGGGACAAAATGTTAAAGGTCCACAGTATGGCAGGTGAACAATCACCATGTGATGTTTTAATGATGTATTCATGGTACATAAAAGACTAAAGCTGAACAACTCTTTACTCTAATTTTCTTTTTTCTTTTTTCTGTAGGAAAAAAGTTACACTTCATTAAACATTTTATTTTATTTAAAAAATTTTATTATTGTTGCATTACATCCATCCCCTTTTTGCTCCCCTCTGTCCCCCTCCCCACCCATGCATTCCCCCCAAAGTCAATCCCACCTGTTGTCCATGTCCATGGTTCCTTTATACTAGGTTCTTGTCTAAGCTTCCTTGCCTCTGCCTCCCCCCTCCCCCCAACCCCTTCCCTCCTGCCCACTGAAGGCCTATTCACTGTAATCATATATTTGGTTCTATTTTGCTTGTTGTTAGTTTTGCTCATTATTGTCCTGTAATGGGTGAGAA
>PVIW01018233.1:0-12101 GCA_004026585.1 Noctilio leporinus | reverse complement strand
GAAGGAACTTGTACCCTTTGCAACAACATGGATGGAACTGGAGAGTATTATGCTTAGTGAAATAAGCCAGTCAGTGAAGGACAAATATCATATGATCTCACCCATTACGGGACAATAATGAGCAAAACTAACAACAAGCAAAACAGAACCAAGTATATGAATACAAGGAATAGGCCTTCAGTGGTCAGGGGGAAGGGGGAGGCAGAGGCAAGAAAGGGGAGCAGGTTAGATAAGAATCTAGTATAAAGGCACCATGGACATGGAGAACAGGTGGGATTGACTTTGGGGGGAATGGGTGGGTGGGGAGGGGGACAGAGGGGAGCAAAAAGGGGATGGATGTAATACAACAACAATAAAATTAAAAAAAAAAATAGAAAATAGCTGGACATTATACCTTTTTGGATAGTGGATGTTTAAAGGTTAAAGAAAATCTTGAATTAATTTGTTAGTATTGAAGATAAAGTCCAAAAGGATAAAAAATGAAAATTTCTCCCTAAAGGAAGGAATTTGGTAAGAAAAAATCAAAGAAAGAGAATGTTAAATTTGAAGTGAATGTTAAATGTGAAGAGATTATTGACACTCTGGTTCATTACTGCCCAAAGCTTTTTAACTTTTTAAGATATCAGCTTCCTAAGGTTTTTGTGTTCTTTGCTGCATTTAGCAAACCAGATTAAATGTGGATGAAAAAGACTGTTAGGAGGAGCAGTGTGCTTCAGTGAGTCACTCTACTTACTCTTCAATGGCAAGGGAGCCAATTATCTGAAACCAAAACTATGTAGACCCTTACTTTTTTTCCCTTTTACTAGTAGTTACCAAGATTTATGTTCATTTAACACTGCCTTAGGACTTAGAACAAACATAGGCAGAAGATATGAAAGAATATGACTTCAAATCAATTAAATTTGTTATAGTTAAGTCTAAATGAAGCAATCAACAGGGTTCCTTCAGGGTGGTAGATGCATATCACCCTGAAGGAAACCTGTTGAGTGCTGGGAGACAAATGATCTTAGGTAAGTGTCCACCAACTCAGGATGCTTTGGGATGGCCAGAAAAATCATGGTATCCACAGCTGACATTAGAAACAGTAGTGATGCTCACAGTATACTTTATATTTAGGTAGTGTATTTTATAACTTTCAAAGGGTCTTCACATGCATGTGGTCATTTAGATGCCCTAACACTATTTAAAAAATGATCACACATATTCCAGATACAGGACACAGACCCTCAGACAGTTTAAATGCCTTACCCAGTATCACAAAGCCTGTAAAAGCAAGATTAAATGTCAAAGACAGATGTTCTGATGGCAACAGTTGTGAATTCACACGCTGCCTTCTTACAACAAAATTTTATTGAGTACTACTAGGTGCCAGCTCCTCTACTAGAAAATAGAGAATGAATGAAAACAAAGATAGGTCTTTTCCCCAAGGAGTTCAGGACATATCAAAAGGAACATAGATAAACTCAAGCTAGAACACTAAATGATGGGAGGCATAACTGAAATTCATGGTAGGAAAGCGCTCTTGATTTCAAGTGTCTTCATACTTTCTTATGGTGAAGCAGCCAATGGTGTAGTGGTAAGAAAAGACTTCAAACTTACCACATGTCTTCTGTCTTCTAGTTCTTGTCTTATCAGACTAATTCTTTTGACAGTACAACATTGTAAATTAAGAAGTGGGCTTTGGGTCAGACAGGCTTGCGTTTAAAACCTAGCTATGGAACTTACCTGCTCTTGAGCAAGTTGACTTCTTTGAGCAATTAACCTTGAGCAAGTTGCTAACTACTCTAAGCCTCCATGCCCTACCAGTCCAGTGGGAATTATAGCAATAGCATTTTAAGGTGGATATGAGAGCTAAATGAGATAATGCATTAGAACAACTTAATATCTTGTCAGGTGTACAGCAAGGATTTAAAAATATTAGGGTGATAATGATTATTAAAGAGGAGGAAGGATATTGGATATGAAGAAAAGTAATGGAAGGTTAAGAGAATCTTTGCATAATTCATACCTTGAAGATTTCAAGTAGATATCAAGGAATTTGCAACAAACTTGGCAGCTATAGGTTTAAGGGGTTGAGGGTAGAGCTTCAGTGTTGTTTAGAAGATAGCAAAACTGGGTCACTGAAGTGTAGTATCCTTCAAGACAAGTTAAAGTCATCTCATTGGGCAATAATAACATTAGCATAAGGTCCAGTCACCCTGATGTTATTCCCTAGAACAAACCAACACAATCTGAGTATCTTCTCTGATGCCCCAGATCTTCTGTGATCCACCTAGAGCCCCTTGGAGATTACTGCCCAAATTGAAATCCTCACTTGAGTCTTAGGCCATATCACCTTCTCCAGAACACCCAATCCAAGATCTGACTTTCCACTCCTGTGGAATGATAAACTATTAAATAGGACTGCCCCCGAAGTTCTGAGTTCAGGTTCTGGCTCTGTTACTTACATGTTTACCTGTGGTCAAATTACCCTCTGAACCTCAGTTGCCCCATCTACAAAAATAGAGACAAAAATTATTTACAACATGGGGATTTGTGAAGATTAACTAAGAGCCTATAATTGGAAACGGCTCAGAATTTAAATGTTCAACAAATGTTAACTGTTATTATGATTTCCCCCCATGAAAATGCCAATTCTGGTAAAGGGAAAATGAAGAAACATAACTATTACATAAAATATGAGACTATTTGTATATTTTAATTATAAGTTTTAATTCCATATTTCTCAAGCATAGACAGTTGAGAGTTCTGTTTTAGGATTTTTGTTTTGACTGGTTCTCAAAGATGATACAAGTGATGCTAGAATATCCATTAATGAAGAAGGGACATAATACCCACAAAGTACAGTTTGTCTAGTTGTCAACTATCATAAACATCTCCAAAAGCCTAAAAGTGTGTTTCTGCCCTTTATACCTGTCAGAGCTCCATGTAAGAATATCTAGATGCGATAAACATAAAGAGGGATTTACTTGGGAGTAGCAGAATTGGAATTGCTGAGATTCAAACCAAGGGCATTCTTCTGTATATGTTCTTGACCAAACAGCTCCTCTACAGCTTGCTTATACACAGTAAAAACTTAAAGCTATTGTCTGTTCTTATGTTATGTAAAGTAAATTCCACATCATTTATCATATAAAAGTTGCACTTATGCCATGTAAAAAAATGGGAAAACATAATTAAGATAAAAGAAGGAAACAACTGTATACAATCACAACTCTCAGAGTAATCCAGTTTTAACATATTGTTTATGTCATCAAGTCTTTTTTTGTATATATTAGACATATGATGATAACATCTCAGACATAGTAAATATTATTTCAAAAAGCAATTCTAGAGTTATAGAAGGATATTATAGTGATCAAAAGGTCAACCCACCAGAAAGACATCACAATTCTAAACCTGTATGCACTCAATAACATAGCTTTTAAATACATAAAGCAGACCACAAGGGAACAGAAACTTTAAAATGGCTGGATACTTTTTAAAAATATATTTTATTTATTTTGCTATTACAGTTGTCCCAATTTTCCACCCTTTGCCCCCCTCCACCCAGTACCCCATTTCCTCCAGCAATGCCCCCTTAGTTCATGTCCATGAGTCATGCATATAAGTTCTTTGGCTTCTCTATTTCCTTTATTCTTCTTAATATTCCCCTGTCTATTCTGTAACCACCAACATGTACTTTTTTTTCTCTTTCACATCCAATTCACCATTTAATTACTGCCTTCTGTCAGCTTCTCAAATCATATTAATACAAAGTTTTATTTTCATTATTCCAAAATAACTATGATAATTCATTTGTTTAAAGAATTACTCTTTTAAGTAACATGAATTGCAATATTGCCAAACACATGCACAAATACATTTACACCCATACATATTTAAAGTACATACTGGATTTTGAAGAATTAATACAAAAAAATTAAAAATATGCCAATAGCTTACATAATTACCACATTAATTGATAGTATTTTAGATATATTGTAGCAAGATTAAGCAGTTTTTTTCTTCTTTAATACTTATTTTACCCTGGAATGCTATTTTTGTGAAATATATTACAGAAATTGTGTATTGCAGAACTCACTTTTGTGAAAGTTGTCCTAGAGACAGTGCCCAACCCATAGTAAAAAATGAATTTGGTCTTTGAGTCAGATCCTCCCTCCTCCAACAATATGACTCAACTTTATTTTAACCTACTGGAACTACAACTTATTCCTTTTGGAGTTTTACATCTTTAATAGTAGATTTATTTATTTATTTATTTAGGCTGTGCACAGATCTTACTTCTTTCAATACCCTCTGTTTTTCCTTCACATGTGTTTTACAAGTTGAAGTCTTCAGAAAGAATGACACTTGGAGGAAAAAATGGCGACAGAGTAGAGAGCAGTGCTGATGGTGTTCTCCAGTGCCAGAGCAGCTGGAGGATAGGATAGGGAGCACGAGATGTCTGCAGGACCCTGAGAACTGGAGCAGTAAGCATCTGGACTGAGGGGAGCACAGCCCAGAGGCTGCAGATACCTACAGGAGAGCAGGTGAGATAGTTCTAAACTGGCCTGTGGACTGAGGTGGGCTCTGGGCATTGGCGGCTCTACCCAGAGGGGCATCTCTAACTGAAGGCAGCTCCAGGCTCCCTGGAGACTACAAATATGAGCAGTGAAGGGTGGGCAGTGAATGTAAACTCCAGAGGGAATGAGGAATTGAACTCCTGCAGGGGAGGGACTGCGTGAGAGCCTAGCTCAGGAGACTGAGAGAAAGGAAACAACTCCTTGGGCCAGAGGCGGAAAAGAGACCTGTGGGGAGCAGGAGCAGGTGAGTGGGGAAGTGCACTGGCCCAAGCAGCGATAGGGCCAAAAACGATACTGCTGCACCACCGCCACTGCCACCACCACCAGGGAGAGGGTGGCTCAGAGCCCCAGCGATGGGGACACCTAACCCTGCACACCCACACCAGCATGCAGGCACCCACAAAAACTTGAAGTCCTATTGCTGCACCACCAGAGAGAGGGTGACCTGGAGCTTTGGTGAGGGGGAGGGCCCAGCTCCTTGCACCCACTTGCACCCACACTGGCCTGCAGGCTCCCACAAAATCTTGAAACTGTGAGCCAGGAACTTGCAGCTGGTGCAACTGGTACACCCATTGCAGTCAACAAAGGCCTCCTCAAGGAGCTGGAGGGGGAGGAGCAGCCATAGAAACCACAGAAGCACCCTGCAGGTCTTCGCACAAAACCAGTGAGAGAAGGGAGGGCCCAAAAACACCAGCAGCACAGAAACCCAGCTAGGCTACTGGAGGCCCAGCCTACCTGGGGGCTAACACTCAGAATCAGCCCTGACTGTGACAGCCATAGGCCCTACCACTCTAAGACCACACAGCTTGACTGTAGACTGCAGAGACCTGACCAAGAAAAAGAGGCAGAATCAGGAAATGGATCACTGCTAATCTCAAGCACCTCAGTTACACCAAGAACTACATGAACTATTAATCCCTAACATATCCTTCTCAAAAGTTACTTCCAAGCCTCACAATTAGTGCATTTTAAGTAAATACTGTTTATACCATAGTGTATCCCAACTCACATATTTTTACTCCTCTATCTCAATCCACCTAAATACCCAAGACCCTCCTCCTACTCTTGGTTAAGTCTACTCACTCTTCTGCTACAATTCATTCCCAGTCCTCAATCTAAGTATTCCTCCCCTCTCAGCCACCTAAACAACTCTTTCTTTCTTTTCTTTTCCTTTCTTTCTTTCTTTTTCTTTTTTGTGGATGTGCTACTAGGGACTACATGGTGTGTGTGTGTGTGTGTGTGTGTGTGTGTGTGTGTGTGTGTTTCTGCAAAGCACACAGATCCTGGCTCCACCTGGGCCAATCAGGGCTCATTAAGGATGAACAGGGAGGTAGATGAAGCAACTATATATATAGGCTTATACTGTTCACTCCCACTTGAGGCAGAAAGAAAGAACTCCCAACCTTGCAACAACATGGATGGAACTGGGGAGTATTATGCTTAGTGAAATAAGCCAGTAAGTGAAAGACAAATACCATATGATCTCACCCATTATAGGACAATAATGAACAAAACAAACAACAAGCAAAACAGAACCAAATACATGAATATAGTCAATAGGTCTTCACTGGGCAGGGGGAAAGGGATGGGGGTGGGGGAGGAAGAGGCAAAGAAGGAAAGCAGTTTAGACAAGAACCTAGTATGGAAGAACCATGGACAGGGACAACAAGTGGGATTAACTTTGGGGGGGGGGTAGTGGGTGAATGGAGAAGGGGACAGAGGGGAGTAAAAAGGGGATGGATGTAATACAACAACAATAAAATTAAATTTTAAAAGTTTGCACAGAATGATCACAAAATAAAAAGAAAGAAAGAATGACATTTGCAGTACTCAGCTGGCCCCCAGAATAGAAATTATTATGCCTACTAAGTTGAAGTAAAAAATTAAAATCCCTAGGACTTAATTTGTGTAGAATAGTATTCTAACTATTTTTTAAACTTGTGGTTGACTTCCTATGTGGTCCTAAACTAACCCCTGAACTATTTAAGAGTCTGTTGAGGTAGAGATTAGGTATGTTCACATTTCAATAATAAAGTTTACTAATAGCAGTAATTCCTTTTCCCAAGTATCCCCAGATTGGGGTCCTTCATAACTGGAAATGTATATTTCCATGATTTAGTTGAAAGGAATCTCATCTAATTTACATGCTAATATGAGAATATATATTGTCTATGTACATGAATCATATAGTTAAGTAGTTTGCAACTTCCATCCAAATTTGTCTTCATTCTTAGCATCTTTTTTGATTTAAAGATTGACTGATTTCACAACACACCCATGACCAATTGGTTGCTATTTAAAACATAAATTGCTAACAAAATCTATATATTACACACCCACAAATAAGCACATATTTTATAACAGTGAATAAGAAAGACAGCATATATTCTATGTAATATACATCCACATTTTCTTACCTTTTTCTTCTTCCTTAACTTCATTTGATTTTTCTGAGTTATTGCAAGTAACCTGATTTTTCCATATTGTGAAATGATTCCAATCTAAGAAAACTTAACCTGCAGTAATGAAGATACAAGTGATATACAACATTGTACCTTATTTAGTAATATCTATTTATAACAAGATCACTTTAAAGCCTTCATAAGTTAAAGTTGGTTCTTATCCATTCAGCTGTCTTATGTCTTTTGATTGGTGCATTTAATCCCTTTACCTTTGTACCCGTGTTTCTGTCTGTCTCTGTATCTTCATCTTCTTAAACCAGGCCCTTTAGCATCTCTTGCAATGCTGGTTTGGTGGAGAAATATTCTTTTAGAACTCTTTTGTCTGGGAAACACCTTATTTCACCTTCCATTTTGAATGATAGCCTTGCTGGGTAGAGTAGTCTTAGTTGCAGGCCTTTGTTTTTCATTGCTTGAAATGTTTTTTGCCGTTCCCTTTTGGCTTGTTGTGTTTCTGTTAAGAAATCAGCTGATAACCTTATGGGAGCCCCCTTGTATGTTATTAGCTATTTCTCTCTTACTACTTTTTGGATTCTCTCCTTTTCTTTGAAATTTGCCATTTTCATGATGATATGTCTTGGAGTGGGCCTGTTTGGATTCATCTTCCTTGGGATCCTCTGTGCTTCCTGAGTTTGCATGACATTTTCTCTCCTCAAGTTAGGAAAGCTTTCTGTCATTACTTTTTCAAACAGGTTTTCTATTCCTTGTTCCTCTTCTTTTCCTTCTGTTATTCCTATGATACTGATGTTATTATGTTTCATGTTGTTCTGCAACTCTCTTAAAACATCTTCATTCTTTTTCAGTCTTTTTTTATTTTGTTGCCCTGCCTGGGAATTTTTTTCTACATTGACCTCCAGCTTGCTGATCTGATCCTCTGCTTTCTCTAGCCTGCTTTTGATTCCTTCTACTGTGTTCTTCAATTCAGAAATGGTATTCTCCATTTCCTCCTGGTTCTTATTGATGGTGTCTATGTCCTTTTTAATGCTTGTGTAGTTCTCAGTGAGTTTCTTGTAGCTTCCCTGGAGTTCTTTGCAATTCCCCTGGAGTTGTTTGTAGTTTTCTTTGAACTTGCTGAGCTCATTGAGCTTCTCTATCATCATTATTTTGAATTCCATGTCTGAGAGTGTACTTGCCTCTATGTTCAATTTGCACTCTTCCTGGGGATTCCTCCTTTCCATTTGCTGAGAGTTTATTTCTTTGTCTCCCCATTTTAGGTGGCTCTTATTTGTTTCTGCATCTTAGATTGGTCAGCTTTGATTTACTGTCTTAGTGGTATGACCTTCTGTGGTGTAGAGATGCACTTTTTTTACTTCCTGTCTCTGCACTTGGTAACATCAGCTTGTGTCCCAGTTTGGGCCTAGTCAGCCAGCTGGAGACTACCAGAGATACTCTGTCTTTGTCTGTCTCCTTTAGTTGTTACTCCAATCAGTCTGTGATCAGTGGTCAGTTTTAGGCACCTCTGGGTGGGGCAGGTGAATTTAGTTGTTACTCCAATCCACCTGTGATCTGAGGTCAGATTTAGGCACTGCTGGGTGAGGCAGATTAATTCCTATGGGTGGGGCTATGGCTTCCTCTCAGGCTACCACCCTCTGGAGAAGAGTGGTCTGTTGGCTGTATGGGGGATGGGTCAGCCCTGGACTCATGGGCTGCTCCTTCAGCTCTCCCCCTAAAGCCACTGACCCAAACTTTCCTCAGGCTTCTCTAGTCCACTGTGCCCTTTCTCTGCTGGAGCCCAGGGGGAGCCCAGGGTAGGTGGATGCCACTGTATTTTCGTGTGTGATCCCTTTAAGAATTCGGTCTCTCTGTCAAGCTGGCTAAACCTGGTGGCTTTTTGCTTTTCACAACTGGGTGCTCTCTTACTCTCAGCTGTGTTGCTGTAGGCTAGGAAGCCCATTTGGGGGTTAGATCCCACCCTTCTCAGGTGGAACTTCTGGCTGCTGAGATGTTTCTCTGGCCCTTCAACTGCTGCCTGTGAGAACCCAGCCAGCGCTCTTTTGTCTCCACACTTTCTACCAGTCACTTTGTGATAAATTGGCTCTTCTGTCTGTGGTAATACAGCTTCTCTCCAGTTGGTTTTCTGTTGTTTATTCAGGATGATTTTTTCACCAATTAATTTGTAATTCCAGTTTGGTCTTGGGAGGAGATTGGTGTAGCTCCACTTACTCCTCTACCATCTTGATTCTCTCTCTGGATAGTTTTTAAAAGACAAAAGTTCATAAAGATATTGAAGATCTAAACAGCACAATTAAAATCATGACCTAATTGACATAAATAGAATACTGCATCCAGTAATGATAGAATACACATCTTTTTCAAGTACACATAAAGCATGTTACAAATTGGTCATAAAGAAACCTCAACTTCAAAGGATTAGAATTATGGAGAATATATTCTCTGACTACAATGAAGCTAAGAATGAAAAAAAGAAGACCTAGATAATCTCAACTGCTTGATTAATAAGTCATATACACTATTAAGGACAAATAAGAAATTCCAACAAATAATTAGAAACTATTTATTACTGAGCTGTAACTTATGTGATATTCTGAACATATTAAAATTTGTGGGATATAACTAAAGCAGTGATAGAAGAAACTATCAATACATATCCAAATTTAACACATGTTTAACATACATGTTAGGAAATAAGAAGGACTAAAAATTAATATTTTAAGTTTTATCTCTAAAAGATGGGAAAGCCCACTAAACAAATGCAAACAAGTGAGAAGGTAGAAAGCAAAAGAATAATAAGGATGGAAAACCATAAAATAGAGAACAAATGTATAGAGAAAATCAACAAAGAAAAGATAGTTCTCTGAAAATATTAATAAAATAAATAAGCCTGTAGAAAACTGAGAGAAAAAATAGTGAAAATACAAAACTAAAATTAGAATGAAAAAGGTTACATCATTATAGACATGATTGACATTAAAATAATAAGGTAATAAAATGTATTATATATATTAGGAAATCTTTTATAACAATAATTTTGAACATTTTGACATACAGAATAATTTTTTAAAACAAATTACCAACATTTATTAAGAACTAGAAAAATTTTATTTAAATTTTAAAAAAACATTCAATTAAAAAACAAAATAAAACACTGGGCCCAGATGGTTTTGCCTGTTAATTCTTTCAAATATTTATGTTTAAAAATCACATAAATTCTGCTCTAACTCTTCTAAAAGATACAAAAAGACATTTTTATGACACCTGCATAACTTTAATTCTAAAACCTGACAGGATTCACAAACCTTTCATTCTCATGAACATTGGACCCAAAAATCCTAAACAAAATGTTAGCGGATAGAATCTAGATATCTAAAATAGTATTATATCACAAACATTTATTTCAGAAATGCCAGGGTTGTTTAATATTTTTAATTAATACAATTCATAATATTACTATATTAAAACAAAAAATATGATCATCTTGATAGATGGAGATAAAAATGTTAGTAAACTAAGAATAAAAGAAACTTGCTTGAATTTATAAAGAATATTTACAAAATGAGCCCTGGCTGGTGGCACAGTGAATAAGGACCCAGCCTGTGAACCCAAAGGTCACTGGTTCGATTCCCAGCCAGGGCAATATAACGAGGTTGCAAGCCAGGTCTCCAGCCAAATCCGTGGCTGGAGGCAGATGAAAGGCATTGATGTCTCTCTCTCTTTCTCTACCTCTCTCCCCTCCCCTCTCTCTAAAAATAATAAATAAAATCTTTTTTTTTTTTTTTAAAAGAATATTTACAAAATGCTTTAAAGGGTTGAAAGATGGCAGCCAAGTAAGTGGAAACATAATCTGCTTGCTCTTGCACCCAGCTTGGACACTTGGCTAACCTCCTAAAAAGAAGATAAACGTTCAATGGAATCCTAGCTGATAAGAAGTTTGAAGGCCAGGAAGCACAGAAAACACTCCACAATAGGTGGTAAGGAAAGTTTATCATAGGACTGGGAAATACCCCAGACATAGCACTTGCAGCCATGGTGCCCTTGGCACCTGCATCCAAGGAGAGTCTGGTCAAAGATCATAGCTTTGCCACTCCCTCCCCTCCCAGAGTAGGGAATCTTCAAGCCTCGGAATGGGGCAACTTGGATACACAAAGTCAGGGAGGTCCAGGCTATACACACACATAATGCACAACACACCTATAGCTATAGCAGCAAATGCCAACTGGGAGAGAGCCAGTGAGAGAGGGATATTATCTGCACCTGGGTCTGGTGCAGGATGCTGGTGACTGTGACAGACTTGACTTTTTGGAGACGCGGTATGTACAGAAAGCAAGACAGTGACAGTGCTGCAGTGGGAGTGCCTGGAGAGAATTTTTAAAAGGGGAGCTGAGGTGTGCTGGGCAGGAACCCTGCTAGCAGCTGCCCTGCCAGCAAGGGGAAAGAATTGAGGACAAGATTTGCTCTCACTGAGCTGGTTGGCTTGAAGGCGTGGTGCCTGCCCCAGAAGGGCGGGACAGTGTAGGCGACCCCGGACAGTGTTGACTGACAGGCCCAGCCTCCTCCCGGAACTGCGGTGGTGGGGCCAGTCGTCACAGGGACCAACGAAGTTGCAGGCTACCCTGCAGAAGTGCTGGGGGCACGTCCTGGGCAGGAACCTCTGCCAGGAGTGGGAGGGGGCTCCCTGCGGGCTCCAGAACACGGGAAGCCCTAAAACCCAGCCAGGCTGCAAAAGGCCCAGCCTACCTGGGGGTGGACACTCCGAATCAGCACTACTGTGATAATCAGAGGCCCTGATACGCGCCAAGACCGGCTAGAATATAGAATATAGATTGTAAAGTCCTGACCAAGAAAAAGAGGCAGCATTAGGAAAGGGATTGCTGCCAATCTCAAGCACCTGAATTATACCGAGAGCAATATGGACTATTAAGCCCCAACATATCCTTTGCAAAAGTTATTCCTCACATATTCTTAATCCCCCCCCATACCTCAATCCACCTAAATATCCAAGACCCTCCCCTACTCTCGAATTAAAGTCTATTCACTCTGTGGCTATAACGCATTCCCAGTCCTCAATCTAAGTATTCCTCCCTTCCCCAGCCTTTCTAAACCCTTTCTTTATTCTTTT